>JADANK010000306.1:0-120730 GCA_021292215.1 Lophura nycthemera
AGGCCAAAGTGCAGGATCCAGCACATGGTCTTTCTGAACTTCATCCCATTGGTGTCAGCCCAGTGTTCTATCCTATCCAAATCCCTCTGAACTACCTTCTTACCTTCAGTTCAATTGACACTTCCTGCCGACTTATTTTCATCTGCATCTGATTTCATTTATCTTATTTTTGACTTCTATAATTAATCCTTTTTTTTCTCCATGTAGTTGTTTAATTCTCATGTTTGTAGTTATGATTATGTGATTATGCTTCTAAGCATATTTAAAACTACATAATATGCAATTAGAGAACCTCTAGGTTTTTCTTTAATGCACATGGTTCCAATGGTGACCAGAATTATTTAGTTGCTCAACAGTAAAGTTGAAGTTGATTTATAATTGTACAGAAGAAAAAAAAAAAAAGAAAAAAAAAAAAAAGAGAGTACATACTACAATAGATGGAATCAAGATAAAATGCAGAATAGTAGTAAGAGGCAGATTAAAAATACCATTGCAAATTTCAGCTGCTTCCCAAATCGTGGAATAGAATGTTTCCCTGCTCAGTTGCTTTCTACATAAATGTATACATTTTTGCACTCATAATTTAGAATATAAGTAATGAGCAAACATTCAAAGATATGACAATCAGATATAATTTTATCTTCTCGAATAAGCTGTGTCTCCTTTATCTACTTACAGTCTTACTTATCACCTATAAGGTAAGGTAGTACTCTACTATATTTATTTTGTATTTTCCACAGGTTTCATTTTTCTCTTTTTCCTGAGCACTACTGATCATTTCCCTCAGGTTTCTTAATGTATATATTCTATGGAATGCTCTATGCCTTTGTTATATCTTCTATTTCACTGTTTTCTTATCTTCACCTTTTATCTATCTCAGTAGTTTCTTCAAAAACTTTCCCAGTTTCTAACATTCTCCTGTCTTTCCCCATTTGAATTATGGTTGCTTCCTCTCATCTTTCTCCAGAATTTCTGTACCAAGGATTTGTCCTTGAAATCCAAATGTTTAAAATCAGAAATGCTTACAGTAACATTTTGTGTTTTTACTTAAGAAACTGAAAACTTTACAAGAGAAGACAGCTTTGATGAATTGATGTTATGAATACATAGTACTAGCAAAAATAAGCAAGAGTAAGTAAGAATATTCAAGTTCTGGTAATGAATTAATTAGCTTAAATAGGATAGCATAATAGTATGGAAAATATAATTTTATGGTTTTTTTTTTATGTTTCTTGAGAGGGGGGGTGGGGGTGGAAAGAAGCTGCTTGCCTTGTATGTACATCTTTATAACGTGTTCCTGTATCAGGTGGATACTAATTTACTGAGCAAAATGAGGATGATAAAGAGGTCTTTCCATGAAAAAGAAAAAAAAAAAAAAAGAAAAAAAAAAAGAGAGAAGAAGAAGAAGAAGAAAAGAAGAGGAAAAGAAGATGAAGAAGAAGAGGAAGAAGAAAAAGAAGAAGAAAATAAGAAGAAGAAGAATGAAAGGAAATTGGGCTGAGTCAAGCAAGGAGTGAGTAGATGAACACATTACAAAAAAAAAAAAAAACTGTTTTTTTTTTTTTTTTTTTTTGGCCTCTGCTGAAGCATCATGAATTGAAGCATTATACAGAAAAATTTGCTAAAATAACACAGGTACTTCATCTATTAACTGTCCATTTCTCTTCCTTCCAGTATTGCTTTGTTCATCTCCATTTTCTAAATGGAAGGAAAGGAAGTGAGTAACACAGCATGGTTGCCGCTTACAGTTGCACCTGCAACTTAGAATTATAGAATCATAAAATCATAGAATGGCCTGGTTTGAAAAGGACCATAATGGTCATCTAGCTTCAATCTCCTTGCTATGTGCAGGGTTGCCAGACACTAGATCAGGCTCCCCAGAACCACTGACCTGAAAAACTTCCTCCTAACTGGAAAAGTATATTTTCACAAATGCAAACATTGTTAAAACACTTGCAATTAAAAATGATGTATTTATTTTAACAAGAGATTATAAATTTATATTACTCAGTGTCTGAGTGATTGCATAATACAAATAGCAAAGTTAGACCTTCCAGGATTGTAGGTAGTTATTTACAATTTAAAAAAAATAATAATAATAATTTAAATTCATACCTTTTATTTGTTTTTTTTCTTGTTGCAATTGAGTTTGAAAACTGAGTGTGACACAAAGACTTTGTATATTACCAGTATATTTGTACTTACAATATGTATGTATAGGCATCTTATATGCAGGAATTTTTCCTATTTCTGTGTCATAATTATTGACAAAGTACTTATGATAAATCTACTTTACTTTATCTTTCTAGATATTACATGTGTATATACAAATCCTCACACAGATATGATAAATCATTTTTTTTAAGAGGCACAATTTACATGCATTGTAGAAAACTATCATGTTAACCTCTGTAGCAAAACACTATTTGTGATGTTTACTTTTCATTAAAACTCCGGTCTTGGGCAAACCAGCTTACTGATACTAACCTAAAAAGAAGTATAGAGAAAATAACCTTGAAATATCACAGATCATAGCATTATTATCAACAGTATTTAAGTTTTATGTTTTCTTTTGGTTATCGTGTGTTATTTTACCTCTTTGTAGTTTATGTAGTTTCTAACTACACAATAATTTTGTATTCCAGATGAGAATTTTATCCTTAGTTTTTTTGGATTAAGGGAAAAAAAGAAAAAAAAAAAAAAAGCTTTCAGAGCAAGAAAAGACTACAAAACCCACACATTAAACCATTAATATATATTTATCTATTTCAAGGTATTATTCAGATTTTTAGAAAATAGGAAAAGATAATCTGATCTCTTGCACAGAAACAACACATCTATGCATTTAGGTGTTGATCAAGAACAGATGGCATATTGAGTAACATCTGTCAATGTAAAATATGCAATATGCAATTTAGAAATTGAAAGCAAATCATTTGGGCTAGATGAAAACACTAAGGTAAGACAAAATATATCATAATGTGTTAAAATTAACTATTTTCTAAAATTAGAAACAGCTAATCCTGAAACAGTTTGACTTGATGCAGATGAGGAAGGTTTTAGAACAATGGAATTCTTTAAAATGAAGGCAGTCAGATTCTACTCATTCACTAATTGGATTCTACTCACTCAAAACACCAGTTCCAACATCAAGACCTCCTCTTCACTGAAGAAGAGTCTTTAGCACCTAAGTGAGGAGATCTTGATGTTGGAACTGATGTTTTGAGGCTGCTTGGGTGTTGTCTCCTCAAGTTCTGAACAGCTTTTAGAAGGAAATGTATTTGTTATGAGAGCCATACTGGTGTCACTGGAGATGGCTTAACACAATTTTAAACTTCACTACTAGGAAATTACAATACAAAGATTTAATATAGATTTTTATTTTGTTTCAGCTGTTAGGACTGAGAAGTCTGTTGTGATTAGAATAGAAGAAATAAGGTGAAATTATCAAGACAATTGATATCAGTGGAATGAAGCATCTTATTTTTCCCTGCTTGGAAACAGAAATCTTACTGTTCTTGCATTTGCAGAGCAGGAAAATATGTCAGTGTGATAATGGCATGGACTACTGGGATCTCAAGTATTGTATTGCTTTCCAGGAGTGAAGGATACAATTTAGTCCAATTCAGTACTTAGATCAAATGGGGTTATGAACTCTCTTAGTAATCTTTTCTTATTAGGAGCCTTCAATAGAACACTTCAAGAATTGTCAGATGTACAGTACCCTGCTATTCCCTTACATATGGCCTAATGGGGTGTTCCTGACGTGATAAAGTCATAAATCACAGAAGTGCCAATTAAAATGGAATGCTTGTTGTGTCAATCATTTAAAAGATATGTGAAGCTCCCATGATACTCTTTCAAAAAATAAAAGCTTTATGTGCTGAGCTTCCTCTTCGCATTACTGCTTTTTGGTAATAGAGAGGTCATTACAAGTTCAAATATAATTGAAAATATTCTGCTTTATCATTTTTATGTTTTCAAATTCTAAAGACTCCAGCTGAGAGTATTCTTCATCTGATAAAATGGGCAAAATCTTCAGGCATTCTTGTTATAATTAATTGACATTTATTGTAAATTTTAAACCTCAACAAAATCTCTCATATTAAAATAAAATAAAATAAAATAAAATAAAATAAAATAAAATAAAATAAAATAATAATAAAAAAATCAAAAGAAGGAGAAAACAAATGTCTCTGATAATCATTATGAGTATCAAAGTATAAGTTAGCAACTAAAGTGAATTAAATATATATTTGTTATTGCACCTGCCCCTTTATTCCTATCTACATTTGACAGTCTGCACATTACTGGTCTGAATGAAGTGCAGATATGGCTTTTATTTGTTATCACTATATAGCCTTTTTTTTCTTTTCTTTTCTTTTTTTTTTTTTTTTTTAATAAATTATTTTCTATGTTCATAACAAGAAGTTTATATCACACTGGCTCAATTAGGGGTCCTTTATGCCACTCTAGGGTAGCATAACTGAGAAAAATAAAAGCAAACTGGCCTTGCCATGTGTCCCATGTTTTTTGAGTCAGCTTCTATATGGCCTCCAAGGCTTACATGAAAAATCTCATTAAAGAATGAAGTTTGTAATTTCTGTCTGACCAGAAGTGCTTTTTTCAGCAAATGTCACAATTTGCTACTGACATTTTCAGTGTCCTCTCCCTTGGAACACAAAATAATTATTTCATAGTTCACCAAAACATTTGTGCTACCTCACAAAATAATTCAGACTTTAGAATTAGAAATTTCCACTTGCATTTGTCCTTCATATTTACTTTAGCCACTGCTTTACCACAGAAGTAAGCCTACCTTCCTCTCCTTAACTTCTTTTATTAGGAGTTTAGATGCAGCAGCATGTTTATTACCAATGTTACAATTGTTATGCACTAATCTTACATACTGTATTACTAGCAGCAACAGCGCACAATAAAGTAAAGCCTTTACCTGAACCTTTTTCTTTTTCATGGAATTTAGTTAAAATCATTGGTGAGATTTTCATTGCAGTGTATGGAGATTTAGCTACAAAATTCCCATTAATATTAGAAGGAGTTACACAGCTAAGCCCTGGCATGCCACATTGAAAATAGTCCTTAATGTTATTTTAATGAAGATTCTTTTATGAGTAAATTATTTCAGAGTAGCTGAGCAGTTATTATCTTCCTCAGTTACTAGTGATCATCAACGGGGTTAGTGTTCTCTAATATTATGTTGCAGCCCTGTGCCTTTGTCATGATGTTATGGGACCTTTCTAGTTATAAATGATTTTCATTGCGCAGTGTAATTAGAAACCAGCCAACAGAGTACAGCAGCAAAACTTGGTTTTGGCTGCAAGTTGGAGATGTCCCTAGGGGTCTTTAATTTATGCTCTACCCTTTCTGTATAATGTTCAAGGTTTTTTTAAAATGCCCTAGTTTGTTCCTTAGAGGGAATTTATCTCTATTTCTTGAGGCTCATTCAAGATTGTTTGTGGTTTACAAATCTTTTCTGGATAGTTAGTCACACACAGAATGACAGCATAAGCCTTTAAATAAACTTAGAACCATTATTTACTAATTTTTATGAACATAAAGTTTGTTTCTGAAACCTGAAATACTGTATCCAGAAATTCACTACCTAGTTATTTTATGTGAATTATATGTTCATTCTTCCATTCTTCCATGCACAAGTTATATTGATTAGCAACTATGTTTTCCTTACACCATGGTGGGTTCCAGCATAGACCTGCCCACAGGCCTATCTTCCTTTTCCTTCTTCTGCTCTCTCCCTTCCATCCTTCCACCAAGGAATGCACCATTTTATTCTTATTTAGGATTGGAATTGTACTGTCTTGCTCCAATTTATAGAAGGGAGAGAAGGTTCTTTTAATATCTGCATACCTGGCATGAGATTAAGAAACAACAGTTTAAATGTTGGTGCAACCAGTTTATTGCAAATCTTAATCAGGGAGATGGGGAAGGGGAGGATGGACACTATTATGAATTAGGGTAATGGGGAAGGGAAGGAGGGAGACAGAAAGGATAGGAAAGAAGAAGCAAGGAGTCTTTATAGGAAGCAAGGGGGAGATAGTCACCGCCATAGATCCAGCGTGGTTCGAAGTTCAGTCATTGATCTTCAGTAGTGGTGGGTATTCGGGCACTGTTGTTCTGTTGACAATGATGACAGTGACCGTGGCGATGATGGCCCCTTTTCAGTGCTTCCAAAGTGGTCGAGTCAGCTGTCTTTGGAGTGACAGCTCAAATCCAAAGTGGTTGAGTCAGCTCTCCTTGGAGAGCTTCTGGCTCTGGGATCTCAGCAGAAATGCTTTTGTTCCCATCTTCCGGGCAGATAAAAGGGAGAAGGGATGCCCACCTGCATCCTGTTTTTCATGATGTTATCATTCTTCAGTTTTCTCACACCAAGCTGGAGCTATTTAGTCACACACCAGATCTTCCACCAGCAAACAATCCTGAGCACTCTCTTCGGAGGCAGGCAGCTCTGGAGGATGGTGTTTTCAGATGTCCACAAAGTGATGTTGATTGTCACACAGTAGCACCCATCATTTGCCTCCTCAACAAATCAATCAGAGTCTTATCACAAGAAATACCTCAGGAAGCAAGTTTTGAGCCAAAAAGGATTCTCACAGGTACAGAACAAAATACTATGGAGTGAAATGTTGATAATATTTAGAAGTTGTTAATTAGGTCTGTAAAGAACATCCATAAATTGTGATGACATTAATTTTTTTAAAGAAGGATCTTTCCTTCCTTCCTTCCTTAGAATCCCAGAATAATAGAATCACTGAGGTTGGACAAGACCACAGAGATCACTTAGCCCAACTATCAATCCATCACCACCATACACACTAAATGAAATCCCTACATGCCACACCATTTTTTCCTGAAAACCTCCAATGCTGTTTCCATCACTTCCCTGTGCATCCTGTTCTAATGCCTTACCTCTTTTTCTAAGGAGATTATTTTCTTTATATCAAACCTAAACTTCCCCTGGAACAAATAATAGCCATTATCTCTCCTTTCCTTCCTCCCTCCCTCTGTTCGTGTCTTCCTTGATCATCTGAGATAAGAATATGCTTTACGTTTCAAAGTTTAGACTTGATTAACACAATAACTTTTCCTTTCTGAAATTCTCAAATGTTGCAAACTACACCCTAATCCTCAACAAGTCTTTTTTGTTGTTGTTGTTTTCTTCCTATTTAATATATCTGTATTACAATACTGTTAATGTTCTATTTTTATGTCATTATTCCATCATTATCTAAACTCATACGCTCTAAGAGCTGTTCGAAGTGAGCACAGGCATAACTATTTCCACAATACCTTCTACAAAAGCCCTAGTCCATCAAGTAATACCAAAATATGTATATACACACATACATATATGTATATATACACACAGTATAAATATTTATATATACATATATGTGTATGTGTATTTATATATAAATGTATATATATTTATATATATGTGTATATATATTTGTATATACATGTATGTTTATGCAGTGGAGGTCATCATGGAATCAGAAAATGGTCTGAATGGGAAGGGATTGTCAAAGATCATTTAGTTCCAACATTCTTGCATTGGCCAGGAATACCTTCCACCAGATCAGGGTGCTCAAATCCCTATCCAACATGGCTCTGAGCTCTTCCAGGGATGGAGCATCAACTACTCTCAGTAACCTGTGCTAGTATCTAATCACTCTCACACTAAAAAAAACGTATTCCTAATATGTACCTAAATCTATGCTCTTTTAATTCAAAACTTTTAGCCCATATCCTATCACTTCACTACCTGATAAATAGTCCCTCTTCAGCTTGTTGATCCCCTTTAGGTACTGGAGGGGTACTGTAAGGTCTTCCTTGAACTTTCTCTTCTCTGGGCTAAGCAATCCCAACTCTCTCAGCTTCTACTCATGGTAGAGTTACTCGAGCCTTCTGATTTGACTTGTTTGTTTGTTTGTTTGTTTGTTTGTTTTTCATAGCTCTCCTCTAATTCTGCTTTTATAGGTTTATGTTGTCATTTTTTTTCATGCTGGAGGCCCCAGATCTGGATCCACTACTCCAGGTAGAGTCAGTTGACAACAAGTAAGAGGGAGAGAATCAGCTTCTTTAACCTGCTGACCACACTTCTATTGATGCAACAGAGAATATAGTTGGTCTTCTGAGCTGAAAATGCAAGCTGCTGACTCTCATTTTTTCAGCTATCAGCACCCCACATCATTCTCCATATTGCAGTTCTCAATCCATTCATCATCCAGTCTGTTCTGATGTTTGAGATTGTCTCCACACAGGTGTAGGACCTTACACTTGGCCTTGCTGAACTTCATAAGGTTTCCATGGTACTCTCAAACTTGTTGAGGTTGCCTATGAGTCATCTCTTCCTCTGATTGTTTAACTGTAACTAATTCAGTGTTTGATGTCATGGTGCACACTTGCTGAGACAACACTCAAGTCAACACTGTCCAATAGGCAAAGCCAGCCAATAAAAATACTAAACAGTACTGATTCACTTATGAACTCAGGCGAGACACCACTCTCATGTATGCTGAGCCATTGACTGATATTATTACATGGCTGCTGGATTAGTGGCCATCCAGACCATTTCACCAACACCAGTTTAGAAATGACAATATAGTGTAAAACAGTATTCTATGCCTTAGTACAAGTCAAGGTAGATGACAGCTACTTCTCTTCCCTTGTTCATCTATGTTGTCATTTTGTCATAGACACAGAGGTGACTGGTTAATATATATAGAATATGTACATCAAGAAGAATCAAGCTATTTTATGTAACTTCTTAAGAATTCATTTAAAAAACATGCATTTTCCTAAATGATATTTGCACTCTGAAAGTTCCTAAATTCTATCGCTTTGGTAAATTCATCCTTGCTATTTTAAATAAAATTCTGTTTTTTTGTATATCCCTCATATCTTGGGTGGCATTTCAAGGTTTGCTTTACCCATTTGTTAAATTTAATCATAAATCTGTGTAGATTATCAGATCATCCATCCATCCATCCATCTTAAATACAGTGTAATATTGTCTTATTGTCTTATATTAGTGCCTTCAATTAATCCTCCTATAAAAGCAGGAGATTGAAGTAATATTTTATAAGGATGAAGAAAAAAATCCAGTGCGATTGATATGAGCCTTCTTTCAGAATGCTCTAGTGATCTGAAGCTGCTGACTGTAAAGCTGCTGCAAACATAAGCTTCATTAATGTCATCTTTTGTGGTTTATACTACCAAAGAGTGACAGTTTGGGGAATAACTGTGTCTCTTCTTCTTTCCTCTGCTCATATTCTGGTTCCTGACTTTAGGGTATTCAAACTTTATTAAGTGTGAAATGTGAAGTCTTATGATGGTGAGTCCAGATTTTTAAGTGCCACTTGTAAGGTGAACACAGATGCTGCTGCTCTTGCACAGCAGTCCAAGATCACTGAATGCAGCTCTCAAGCACTATGGGCAGGATGAGGTGGTGTTCTTCCATCTGCTGGAATTGCTGCTGATTATGATGGATAGCATAGCCAATGAGCACTGCTCAGACACCGCTGAGCTTGAATTGCAGGGATGTAAGTCTTGTCTTTGAACTGGACATCCTTTCTGTGGAGAAGGGATGTGGGAAAAGGATTGTGTGTGTTCATGGATGTGAAAAAAAAAAAAAAAAAAAAAAGAGTGTCAAGAATAAATTCTGGGAAGTTTGAGGGCTTTTTTGATTTTTTTGTTTGTTTGTTTTGTTTTGTTGCTTAGTGAAGATATTTGGTAGTCAATTAAATATGCAGACCTTCAGGGAATTAATTACTGATTTCACCCAGCTGAGGAAATGGTGAATACAAACAGTTTTAAGGAAAAAAAAACCTGTCCCAGTCCATGAGAATGCTTATTCTTTGTATGCTCCTCTACAACACAGTGTTGCATCTGCTTTCGAGGGTTAGAATGCATCCTAACATGTACCTATCCTGTGGTGTTGGATAAAATACTTTATTGAGGTGGATAAAATACTTTACAGACAATTTGGTGACGTCTTGAGGTCTCCACTCCTTGTTCTTGTGGAGAACAAAACATCTAAAATATCTGCTGGAATTATAATATAGCAGAAAGGAGATAATTCTGGAGGTTCTTAGATCGTGTGGGAGATAAATTCCTGACACAGTTGGTGAAGGAGCCAACAGGGGGAAGAAAAATCCCGGAGCTGCTGTTTGTTAAAAGAGAAGGACTTGTTGGAGATGTAAAGGATTGAGGCCATCTGGGGCAAAGTGATCACAAAATGATAGATAGTTTGATCTCTGTTGCACCATGATGGAAAGTCAGCAGAACTCTCACCTTGGACTTCCAAAGGGCAGATTTGGGTCTCTTTTGGACCATGGTTGAGAGAGTCCCTTGGGAGGCATGTGAGGCCAGGAAGGCTGGGAATACTTTAAGGAAGTTATTTTAAAGGTGCAGGAGCTGATCATACCTAAGTCATGGAAGATGAGCCGATGGGGAAGGAGACTGGACTGGATGAACAGAAACCTCTGGCTGGACCTCAGGGACGAAATGAAAGTTTATGGTCTTTGGAAGAGGGGGCAAGCAACTTATGAGGTTGCCTCATAAGTATGTAATGTATTAAGTGTGAAATGTGAAGTCTTATGATGGTGAGTCCAGATTTCTAAGTGCCACTTGCGAGGTGAACACACATGCTGCTGCTCTTGCACAGGAGTCCAAGATCACTGAATGCAGCTCTCAAGCATTTGCCTCATAGTCTGTATGTAATGAAACTGTGCAGGGAGAAAATTAGAAAGGCCAAAGCCCAGCTAGAACTGAACTTGTCACCAAAGGTGAAAGACAAAAATAAATATTTCTGGAATATATCAACGTAAGAGGGGGGAATGGAGATCTCCTCCTTGTTGGAAAGGGGCAACCAGTTGTCCAAGGTGGGAAGGCTGGGGTACTTAATACCTTCTTTGCTCGTCTTATAGAAGACAGTGCTCCCTGGGGTTTATAGGCCCCTTGTGTGGCAGATGGGATGGGAACCCAAATTCCTCAAAATCCATGATGAGATGATTTTGGTCCTGCTCCAAAAGCTGGATATTCACAAGTCCATGGACAGATGGATTGCACCATACTGTGCTGAGGGAGTTGGTGGATGTGGTTGCCAAGTCACTCTCCATCATCCATTGGCAATCCTAGCTAACTGGGGATGTCCCGGTGGACTGGAGACTGGCAAATGTGATGCCCATCTTCAGAAAGGAAAGGGAAGATGATCCTGCTAGCTACCGACCTCTCAGTCTCACCTGCTGCCAGGGAAGGTTATGGAACAGATAATCTCAGAAGCCATCATGGGTCAATTAAAGATCAACCAGGGGATCAGACCCAGTTAGCATGGGTTCATAAATAGTAGATCTTGTTTGACAAACCTGATTTTGTTCTATCACAAGGTGACCTGCTTAGTAGATGAAGGTGAGACTTTGTAACAAGTTTATAAAGGTTAAAATTATAGTAACACTGTAATCTACTCCCTAGTTTCTTCATTGTCAGAGACAAACAAACAAACAAACAAAATGCCCGCATAATTTTACATCACATAATAACATTGCACAAGTTCTAGGTACAAGAGATTCTTTTCTTGTTAGCAGAAATAAACTGTGCATGACCTTATTGCTCTCTTCAAATAACTGAAAGGTGATTGCAACAAGAGTGGGGTTGGTCTCTTCTAACTAGTGACAGATGACAGGACGAGGGGAAATGGCCTTAAGTTGCACCAGGGGAGGTTTAGGTTGGGACATGATTAGTATGGTTAGGTTGTGGTTGGATTTGATGATCTTTAAGGTCTTTTCCAACCTAAGAAATTCTATGATTCTATTATTATATGACTCACTACCTCCTGTCACCTTGTGAGGTCAAAGGGGTGAGTTCTTACAGGAGTAGTAGCCGAGACTATTTTCTTTGTAACATTGTCTCTTTCTCCTTCTAATCTTAGCCAGACTGTCACACTAATAATAGAAAATAAATTATCGTAAATATTAGTGTTAATTATCTGCTTGTGTAGCACATCCTTATCCCTTGCAGAGCCTCTACAGTATAAACTCTATCCCTGTCCTGCTGCAAGACAGCTTTTGTTCATTCAGTGCAAAGCAGGTGAGCAGCATGGAATTGCAGCCAAGGCTGTAGGCTTTGATATTGTTGTTCAAGTCTTTCTTTTAGGCTTTGAAAAATAATACGATAATAATCCAAGTTTACAGTCTTTTGTTGAAATATACAGAACTTTCAAAGCAAGCGCACCAATAATAATGTTTTGCCAATTCTCTGAAACTTTGACATCCTATTTGTCAGATGTACAAAGAGGCTTTTTGAAAATATTTTGAAATTCTGGACAATGTTGAAAGCACTCAGCTAATTCTTCTTTCCACTAAGACTGTATTTTCACTCATAGTGAGACACATCTTTTCCACTGAGTAAATTGAATCAGTAAAAATGGATTGTAAACAAAATACAGTTTGAAACATGTTTTAAAGGTATTTTTGATTCTCTAGAGCCCTTCTTAACATAACTGCAAATTTCTTTCCTTAGAATTTCAAATAAAAAAGAACAAAGAAATCTCTACATGATAGAGGGAAGACACATATTTTACTAACAATGATACTGGAAAACAAGAATCATAAGTGGTGGCAAACAAACCCTAAACTCAAATATACAAATTTAATGCATTACAGATGCAATGTTTAAATAGTTAGTTTTCCCATACTTCTCCCATGTGATATGATTTTAAATGATTAAGTTGGTATCTTGCATTGAATTTACTGATTTTTTTTTTTCCTAACTTAGGTCTAGATGCCATGATTTAGTCAAAAACTGACACAATGTTGCTTCCTTTTCAACCCAGTGCCATACTGCTCTCAGCAATATGTAAATAGCATACTTTGGAATTCTTTTGAGATTGTGCAGATATTCAATTACAAATGAACACAGATGTGTAATGTCAATTTTGCTGCAAGCCGGGAAAATATCTTTTATGTATATTGTTGCTATGATTATTTAACTGTTCAAGTATTAGTGTTACAGATATATACAGAAACTTTAAACCAAGTGAGAACTTGTTTAAACAGAATCAGTTCACTGAAAAATTTAACTGTCTAAGACTTGCAGAAAGTTTGATTTGGTCCTCAAGTTAATGATTTGAAAAGAGTAGGTTTGGTGTATTGAAGTCATATTTTAAAAGTTCCCTTGAGTTTATTTCCACCAAAATACAACAGCTAGCACTCTCTCCATTTACCTGGCAAAACTGATTGAGAGGACTTTAAATAGGATTGATCAAGAAGAGAGACCATTGGGAACACTGAGCATATGCCAAAGAATGGTGCAGCTCTTTCTGAAGTAGGTAAGGCTAATCAGAGTATTTGTCCTGCTTGAGGGAGAACATAAGTTTCAAAGCACATAATTCCAGAAGAATGAGTTAAAAATGGAACAAAGTGGAAACCTTGGTACTTTCCCAGAATTATAATGGAACCATAGAATGGCTTGTGTTAGAGGGGACCTTGAAGACCATCAAGATCTAACCCCTCTACCATGAGCAAAGTTGCTGGCCACTAGACCAGGCTGCCCAGGATCCTATCAAAACAAGCCTCAAATGCCTCCAGGGACGTGGTATTCACAACTTCTCCAGGTAGCCTGTGCCAGTGCCTCACCACCTCTGAGTAAAGAATTTCTTTCTAAAACCTAACTTAAATTTCCCATCTTTTACTTTAAAGCCATTGCCCCTTTTCATATCACTATTACACTGTGCAAAAAGTTGCTTCTCTTCCTCCTAATAAGCTCCCTTCAAGTATTGGAAGGCCACAATGTGGTCTACTCAGAGCCTTCTCTTTTCCAGACTGAACAAGCTCAACTCCCTCAATCTTTCTTCATGGAATAGGTTCTCCAGCCCTTTAATCATCTTCATGTTCCTCCCCTGCACCTGTTCCAGCAACTCCATATCCTCCGTATTAGAGGCCACAAGCCTGGACACAATACTCCAGATGGCGCCTTACAAGAGAGGAGTAAAGAGGGGAAATCACACCATTCACCCCACTGATCAATCGTCTTTTGATGCAGCTTAGGGTGCAGTTGGTCTTCTGGGGTGCAAGTGCATGCTGCTGGCTCGTATCCAGATTTTCAACCACCAGCATCCTCAAGTTCTTCTCTGCAGGACTAATAAGAAAAAGTTTCTTATTCTGCACAATCTAAGTCATTAATATTCATGGGACTTAGTGGGATGAGTCCCATGACTGAAATATTGGGATGGAGCATTATTAGCTATTCAGGAAAGATAGACAGCAGTATATAAGGGAAAGTGTTCTACTTAATCTTTCTGTATTTCAGCAAGATTTCTGATACTGTTCCTCACAGCAAATTGTCTAATTGTGAGATGAATGAGTTCATGCTATGCTGTGTGATGAACTGTCTCAGTGTTAGAGATCAAGGAGCTGCAGTAAATGTAGCTACACCCAGCTGGTGTAGCCCAAGGGTTCAATTCCTGGTCCAGTCCAGTTCAAAATTTCTATCAATGATCTGGATGCAGGATTGGTATGCATCTTCATCAACTTTGCTAATAATAGCAACTGTGAGGTGCTGTAGACTCACTGATAGGATAAGACAAGAATACTTGTAGAGGAATCTGGATATTTTGGAGCAATGGGTTGTTAGCAACCACATGATGTTCAACCAAGAAAAATTTCAGGTTCAGCTCCTGAGAGTAAAGAGGGAGTAATGCCAAACAGCTACAAACTGGGAGACAAGTGTCTGGAAAACAGTTCAGCAGAAAGGAATCCTGGGATGCTGGTTGACAATAGGCTTGACAAGAATTTGTAGTGTGGTTCGGTAGCAAAGAGCATAATCTGCATTTTAAAATGGATTAAATACAGAATAGCAGCCAGTCAAAAGAGGTAGTTCTCCCATTTTGCTTATCTGATACAACCTGACTTTAAATAATGTGTGCAGATCTAGTTTCCACCATTTAAAAAGAGTGCTAATGTCATTTAAAACAATCTGAGGATGGCAACAACGATGATAAAAGACCTGGGTGGGTGGTACTTTTTATGAGAAAAAAATCTGAGGACACTTGGGTTGTTCTGAAGAAGAGACAGCCCCGATGAATGGAAAACAGAAAACATCACTCCTATTTTTAAGAAAGGGAGAAAGGAAGACTTACAAAATTAAAGACTTCACCTTACCTGAGAAGATCATGGAGCAGATCATCCTGGAAAAAATATTAGGCACATGCAAGACAAAGGGTAATTTGAGATATCACAGTTTCACCAAAGACAGATCATTCTTGACCAACTTGGTAGTCTTCTACAATGGAGGAATGGTATTGGTGTACAAAGGAAAGGTAATTGATGTCATCTGCCTGGAATTCTGTAAGGCCCTTGATATGGTCCCACATTATAACCTTATATCTAAATTAGAGAAATATGGATTTGAAGGCTAAACTTTTTGATAGATAGGGAACTAGTTGGATGGTCCCAGATTGGAATAAACCCCACTCAGATTGTAGTCAAAGACTCCATGTCCAGATGGAGGCCAGTGATGACTGATGTCCCCCAAAGGTCTGTCTTGGGATCACTTCTCTTCAAGATCTTTATCAATAACATAGATATTGGGATTGAGTGTAGCTCACAAAGTCTGCTGATGACATCAAGCTGAGTGGTGTAATTGGCACAGTAGAAGGAAGAGATGTCATCCAGAGGGACCTGTGCAGTATTTGAAAAATTCATTTAATCAGGAAGGGAACCTACATTTTGCACTTCTTCGTTTTTCATCCAATATTGATAGGACAACGGGGAATTGTTTTAAAATAAAAGAGGGGAAATACCGTTTAGATGTTAGGAAGAAATTATTTACTCAGAGAGTGGTGATGAACTGGAACAGATTGCCCAAAAAAGCTGTGGATGCCCCTCTTGGAGGCATTCAACTGCATATTAGATGGGGCCTTGGGCAGCCTCATCTAGTGGGCTACATCCTTGTGCAATGCAGAAGAGTTGGAACCATGTGATCTTTAAGGTTCTTTCCGATCTTAGCCATTATTGCTACCCTGGACTTCAAGAGAGCCAACTTTAAGATCTTTCAAGAACTCCTTGGAGGTATCCTGTGGGCTAGAGCATTAGAAGGTAAAGGGACCATGAAAGTTGTCTGGCATTTAAACACCACTTCTTCCTATCTCAAGATTGGTGCATCTTAAGAGAAAGATTTTGTTGGTGGTGGTGGTGGTTGTTTGTTGTTTTTTTGTTGTTGTTGTTTTGTTTGTTTGTTTGTTTGTTTAAGTAGGTCATCAATAAAAGGATGACTAAGGAAAATGTGAATCCCCTACTAAATGAGGTGGATACCTTGGTAAAGGAGGAAACTGAGAAGGTAAATACACTAAAAGCCTTATTTGCTTCAGCCTTTAATGCTCAGACTAGCCTTCAGGAATCCCAGACCCTGGAGGTAAGAGAAAGAGTCTGAGGAAAGGAAGACTTTCTACTGGTTGAGGAGGATCTGGTCACAGAGTGTTTAGCCAAAATCAATGCACACAAATCTATTAGTTCTGATGGGATGCACTTGCATGTGCCAAGAGAGCTTGCAGAGATAATAGCTGAACCACTCTATCATCTTTCAAAGGTCTTGGCAAAGGGGAGACGTGTCTGAAAACTGGAGGATAGAAACTGTCACTCCAGCTTTCAAAAAGGGCAAGAATGAGGATCTGGGAAGCTACAGGCCAGTCAGTCTTACCTCTGTCCCTGGAAAGTTGATGGAACATCTTTTTTCTGGATGTCATCTCCAAGAAATTGGAAGAGAAGTTTATCAGGAGCGGTAAACATGGATTCACCAAGGGGAATCATACTTAGCCAACCTGATAGCCTTCAGTGATGTCTTCACTAGCTGAGCAATTGTGGAAAAAGCAGTGGATATTGTGTGCCTTGACTTCAGCAAAGTGTCTGACACTGTCTCCCACAGCATCCTTGTTATGAAACTTAGACAGTGTGGGATAGATGAGTGAATTGAGAGGTAGACTGAGAACTGGCTACTGGCAGAGCTCAGACAGTTGTCACCAGCAGTGCAGAATTTGGTTGGAGACCTGTAACTAACGGTGTTCCCCAGGGGTCCGTGCTGAGTCCAGTATTGTTCAACATCTTCATAAGTAACTTGTATGAAGGCATAGAGTCAACCCTCAGCAAGTTTGCTGGTGAAAGGTGGGAGGAGTGACTCACATACCTAAAAGCTGTGCTACCATTCCATAAGACCTGGACAGACTGAAGAGTTGGACAGGGAGGAACCTGATGAGGTTTAAAAGAGCAAGTGTAAAGTCTTGCACCTGCAAGACGAATAACCACATGCATCAGTACAGATTAGGGGATGACCAGCAGGAAAGAGCTCCCTAGTAGAAGGACCTGAGGGTCCTGGTGGACAACAGGTTGGCCATGAGCCAGCAGTGTGCCCCTGTGGCCAAGAAGGCCAATGGTATCCTGGAATGCATTAAAAAGCTGATGGCCAGCAGGTCGAGGGAGGTAATCCTACCCCTCTACTCTGCTCTGGTGAGGCTGCATTCAAAACACCATGTCCAGTTTTGTGGATCAGACAGGGATCTTCTACAAGAAGTTGAGCATAGGGCCACAGAAATAATAAAGGGCCTGGAGTATCTCTCATATGAGGAAGGCTGAGAAACCTGAGTCTGTTCGGCCTGGGAAAAAGAGGACTGTGAAGTGATCTGATAAATGTTTGTAAATATCTAAAGGGAAGCAGAAGGCATATGGATGAGGTCAGGCTCTTCTTGGTGGTGTGTAGCAATAGGACAAAGAGTAATGATCTAAAACTTGAACATAGGAATTTCCATACTAACATGCCAAAGAACTTGTGTATGGTAAGGGTGACAGTGTGAGGTTGCCCAGAAACAATGTGGAATCTCTTTCTACAGAGATATTAAAGACTGATCTAGCCGCCTACCTGTGTGACCTATCGTAGGGAACCAGCATTAGTAGGAGGGTTTGACTCTTGAGGTTCTTTCCAACTGCTGTGATTCTGTGATTCTGTAATTCTGTGACTATGATTCAACAGCTTTGTTGCTTTTCTCTGAATGTGTTATAGTATCTTGCAGTGAAGACCCACAAAAATGAACAAAATATTCAAGGTGATGTCTCATCAATGTCACATACAAAGGGACAATCAATTCGCTAGTCCTGCTGGCCATGTTATTTCTGACACAGGCCAGGATGGCATTGGTATTCTTGGCCACCTGGGCACAATGTTAGCTCATGTTCAACTAACTGTTGAACAGCCTTCCCAGGTCATTTTCTGCCAGGCAACTTTCCAGCCATTCTTCTCCAAGACTGTACAGCCATATTGGGTTATGATCTAAGTTCAGGGCCCTTCTTGATCATCGTGCAATTTGACGCTGCTCATTTATATAGCTGTCCAGAGATCCCTGGAAGGCCTTACTTCTCTCAAGCTGCACCATCTATCTTGGAATCATCTTCAAACTTACTGAGAGTGTACTCAATCCTTTCACCCAGATAATAATCATAAATGTTAAACAAAACTAACTCCAGTACTAAGCCCTAGGAACACCACTGGTGACAGACCACCAACTGGATCAAACTCTATTAACTATGATTCTTTGAGCCTGACCATCTAGTCAGAATGAATTTCATTTTCTAATTTAAATTCAACTTGAAATTTTGTTAATCACTTTTTCAGAAAAGAGTCTCCTCTTACAGTTGAATTTTATGAACATTACTTTCCCTGACTAAAAAGAACATTTCTGGAAATTTCATATTTTTTAAGAAGTAAGGAGGAATTTCATTTACTTAAAGTACCTTTTGGAATCAGTATATTTGAGACAAAACTGAGACAATAATGTTATCTTAGAAAGGAATATCAAAAAGAGAAAGTTTATCTCTCAGCGTCCTCCTACAACCATATAATCAACTATTCATAACTGTCCCAAAATTCTATTAATAGTAAAAATAAAGTAAAAAAATGCATTTGGTATTGTCAGCTCTGAAGAGAACATGGTTGAAGGAAGGGATGCCATTCAGAGGGACCTCGAGAGGCTAGAAAGGTGGGCCTGGGTGAACCTGATGAGGTTCAACACGGCAAAGTGCAGAGTTTTGCACTTGGGCCGGAGGAATCCCAGGCATCCATACAGACTGGAAGGAGCGGTCCTTGAGAGCAGCCCTGCGTAGAAGGGCCTGGGGGTCTTGGTAGATGAAAAACTTAATACGAGCCAGCAGTGTGCCCTTGTGGCTCGGAAGGCAAATGGTATCCTGGGCTCCATCAAAACAGGGGTGGCCAGCAGGGACAGGGAGGTGACTGTTCCCCTCCACTCTGCTCTTGTGAGGCCCCATCTGGAATACTGCATCCAACTGTGGAGCCCCCAGTACAAAAAAGACAGGGAGCTAGCTTTTGGGCAGAGTCCAGAGGAAGGCCACAAAGATTATAAGGGGACTGGAACACCTCCCCTATGAAGACAGGCTGAGGGAGCTGGGCTTGTTCAGCCTGGAGAAAAGGAGGCTGCGGGGTAACCTCATTGCAGCCTTTCAGTACCTAAAGGGAGCCTACAAAGGGGAGGAGAATCAACTCTTTGAAAGGATAGATAACAGCAGGACGAGGGGAAATGGTTTTAAGTTGAGGGAGGTGAGATTTAGGTTGGATGTCAGGGGGAAATTCTTTACAGAGAGAGTGGTGAGGTGCTGGAACAGGCTGCCCAGAGAGGTTGTGGATGCCCCGTCCCTGGAAGTGTTCAAGGCCAGACTGGATGGGTCTCTGGGCAGCCTGGTCTAGCATTAAATGAGGAGGTTGGTGGCCCTGCCTGTGGTAGGGGGGATGGAGATTCATGATCCTTGAGGTCCCTTCCAACCCTGGCCATTCTGTGATTCTGTGATTCTGTGATCTTAATTATACCTGAATTGTAAAATAACAATAAAATCCAATGAAATGTTACAGATCTTGTCCATGTGCCAAGCACCTTATTCAGTCTCTCAAAATTCCAGAAGGAATTTTTTGCATGAAATGGAGTAAAAGCCAGCTTTTACAACCTACACTTCTGAGAAATAAATGGTATACTTTGCTGCTGCTCCTCTGAAACCACTATTGCAGGCCACTGAGACAAGATAATGGATTCAATGAACCACTGATATGGTTTACTGTACCTATTTCCATGTGATTTATTGTAGCATTTAAGTTCAGAAGAACCTTTTGCCCCATGAAAACCAACCTCAGCTATACTGCAGTTAGATGAAGGTCAGAGGAGATGTCATCCTACAGACACTCTAACACTCCCTAATAGTCTATAACACAGAGAAATGTATAAGTAGTAGATAAGTCACTTTGTTCTTCCTAGATTTCATATGCTTTTTCCCTTAAAAAAAAACCCTTTGTAGCAAGAACAGGAACACCGGAATTTTTTCAAATTGTTCACTGAAAAATTGTGCTTTGGAACCTGTTAAGGCACATACATTTTCATAGCCTTCTGAAGAGCTATGAATCAGCTTATTTGTCTGGAAGACATGTCCAGTACAGGTAATTGCTCCATCCTTTTATGTTTACAGTATTTGTGACTTATTCCTTGTGATCTATCTGTCTGTCTTATGGTTGAAGCCACATTAGTAATTTCTCTTACATATACTAGTTACATGCTTTGTAAGAAAATTGAAGAATTATGTGCTAACTTTCCACACTCTGAATAAATGAGGGAGTAAAGACAGCATTTCTTCAGTGGTAAGATCTAATTAAATCCAATGGAAAAAAAATCAAACAAAACCATAAAAGGAAAATAAATTTTGAAAGTCCAGTATTTTTCTTTCCTTCTTAATTTATGAAGGACTGATAATAGTCTTTCCCTAATATCAAAAATCTATCAAATATAACTGAGAACTAAAATCAAGGACGGAACCCATAGAATTATTTCTTTCATCACTGACAAGACAGAGAGTTTGAAAAGATTGTTTGGAGCATAAATTTTTATGTTACAAATCTTATTTTTGTACAGATTTGATTCAATATTACTGAGATGAATGTAGAAAACTACTTTCTGTTATTGTCTCTGACATTTTGAATCAAAATTCAAGGATAAAATCCATATCTTCACAAACGTACTTGAACAATAAGTAGAAATATCATTATCTGACATTGATTGCTGAGGAGACCAGCTTCAGAGCAGGTAAGACTGCACTGGATAAGGGATCTAAGCGAAAAAGGCAACGAAAAAGCTCTTTTTAGGGCTGTTTTGAGGGCAGCACAACCACGTGGAAGGCAGCACAAGCCGCCGCTGGGGGCTGGCAGCTTGTGGGCGGGTTGCCGAGGCAGCAGGGGCGGAGCTAGCCCAATCGCGGTTTAGTTTAAAGAGCTTCCCGCCGTGTGTAACGGTCATTGCTGAGGAGACCAGCTTCAGAGCAGGTAAGACTGCGCTGGATAAGGGATCTAAGCGAAAAAGGCAACGAAAAAGCTCTTTTTAGGGCTGTTTTGAGGGCAGCACAACCACGTGGAAGGCAGCACAAGCCGCCGCTGGGGGCTGGCAGCTTGTGGGCGGGTTGCCGAGGCAGCAGGGGCGGAGCTAGCCCAATCGCGGTTTAGTTTAAAGAGCTTCCCGCCGTGTGTAACGGTCATTGCTGAGGAGACCAGCTTCAGAGCAGGTAAGACTGCGCGGATAAGGGTCTAAGCGAAAAGGCAACGAGAGAAAGCTCTTTTTAGGGCTGTTTTGAGGGCAGCACAACCCGTGGAAGGCCAGCACAAGCCGCCGACTGGGGGCTGGCAGCTTGTGGGCGGGTTGCCGAGGCAGCAGGGGCGGAGCTAGCCCAATCGCGGTTTAGTTTAAAGAGCTTCCCGCCGTGTGTAACGGTCATTGCTGAGGAGACCAGCTTCAGAGCAGGTAAGACTGCGCTGGATAAGGATCACAGCGAAAAGGCACGAGAAAGCTCTTTTGGGCTGTTTGAGGGCAGCACAACCACGTGGAAGGCAGCACAAGCCGCGCTGGGGGCTGGCAGCTTGTGGCGGGTTGCCGAGGCAGCAGGGCGGCGCTAGCCAATCGCGGTTTAGTTTAAAGAGCTTCCCGGGAGGGCCGTAGCCGGCTTGGCCCACATATCCTTCCAGGTGAGAACGGGGTTGTTACCTCCTCTGGCACCGGGAGGGAGGTCAGAGTGTGAACACACCCACGCTGCTCATACATTACCGCAGGGCAGGTGTGGACGGTGTGTCTTGTGGGCGGGCCGGCAGTGCTTTGTCCTTGTCTTTGTCCAGGAGATCAGCTCTCCTACTGACAGACCTCGAGACGCAGGTTAAAACATGGTCTCCACCAGGCGGCGAGCTTCCCCAAGAGGACTGTGGCGACCCAGACAGAGGGCCTGCCGAGAAAACGTAGCGGTTCAAGTCTCTGGCTGTAGGGAGTGCCTGAGCCTGCTGCTGCCGGGGGCAGAATGGGAAGGATGCCGCTTGTGCGAGTGCAGCAGGTGGAGGAGCTGCTCAGCCTGTGGTGGAGCTTAGGGAGGGTAGGGAGATTAAGAGCCATCAGAGAGTGCGAGCGGGAGACTGATTGGTGGTGCCAGTCCCTATCGGCCCGAGATCTGGGCGCATAACTGACGGCACCGTGTGGCGCACGTCACCCCCCCCTGCCTCTAAACAGGTGGGTGAGGGGAAGCGGCACGTGGGTGAGGGAACCGCGGGGCTGACGGTGCTGCAGTGAGCCTCCTGTCCTCTCCTCCTCCTAAGAACAATTCGAGAAAGGGGGAGGCAGATTGAAACAAGTACCAGCTCGACAAAGTGGGCGTCCCCCATCCCGACCATCCTCGGCTCCCCAGGTGCCTCTGAGTATAGGTTTGAGGCCCTGGAACTCGAGGGAGAGGTGAGCGGGGGTTGAGGGGGAGGTCAACCCGTGAGGTTGCCTCGGGAAAGCATTTGGCCCACGCCTCAAGGACTGCTCCACCCGGAAGGACAGAAGGGTGGTTGTTGTAGGAGACTCCCTGCTGAAAGGAACGGAGGGTCCTATATGTCGGCCTGACCCTACCCGTAGGGAGGTGTGCTGCTCCCTGGGGCACGGGTCAGAGACATTACTAGGAGACTTCCAGGTCTGATTCGCCCTTCCGATTATTACCCATTATGATAATCCAGGCTGGCAATGATGAAGTTGCTGAGAGAAGTCTCAGAGGTATCAAGAAAGACTTCAGGGGACTGGGGCGGGTAGTCGAGGGAGCGAGTGTGCAAGTGGTGTTTTCTTCCGTACCTTCAGTGGCAGGGCAGGATACTGAGAGGTACCAAAAAACGCACCTCATAAATAAAATGGCTCAAAAATTGGTGCAAATCCAGGAATTTTGGGTTTTTCGACCACGGGGGAAACTTACTCGGCACCTGGCATGATGGCAGCAAATGAAAGTAGTCTGTCTCTGAGGGGGAGGAGGATCTTAGCTGAGGAACTAGCAGGACTCATTGACAGGTCTTTAAACTAGGTATGAAGGGGGAAGGGGGCAAAATCAGGGATTGTTGAGCTTGAGCGGATCATTCCAGGGCTTGTACCCGATTCTGCTGGGCGATGATGGTGAAGTACAAGGGATGGACTGGGGGCAGGGGGGTGTGAGGGATACTGCTGTTCTAGGGGAACCTAGACCATCTATAAAGGCAGTGAGACGGAAAAACCCGAGTGAAGTGCCTTTATACCATGCACGCAGCCTGGGAAACAACAGGATGAGTTGGAAACCGTGATGTGCTTAGAAAGTTATGACCTTGTGGCTATCACGGAAACCGTGGTGGGATGATTCACATAACTGGAATACCACCATTGAGGGCTATCGGCTCTTTAGAAGAGATAGGCTAGGTAGGAAGGGTGGGGGAGTAGTGCTCTCTATGTCAAAGAGTGGATAGACTGTGAGGAGCTTCCTCTGAGAAACAGTCATGATCAAGTTGAGAGCCGTGGGTTAGAATTAGGGACGGGTCTAACAAAGGCCAGCTGGTGATAGGAGTATACTTACAGGGGCCACCTGATCAAGGGGAGACTGTGACGAGGCTTTCTGCTTCAGATGCGGGAGGCTTCGTGCTCACGGGCTCTGTCCTGATGGGGGATTCAACCATCCGGTATCGCTGGATAGACCACACGGCAAGTTGCAAGAGGTCCAGGAGACTCCTAGAGTGTGTTGATGATAACTTTCTGGTCCAGGTGTTGGACAGACCGACCAGAGGTGAAGCATTGCGGACCTGCTGCTCACCAATGTGGAGGAAACATAATGTGTCAAGGTTGGAGGCAGCCTGGGTTGCAGTGACCACGCTCTGGTCGAGTTTGTGATCTCAAGGATGTGGGCCTGGTGAAGAGTGGCGTCAGGACCTGAACTTTGGGAGAGCAAACTTTAAGCTGTTCAATGGTCTGTTGGCCGAGATCCCCTGGGATGCTGTCCTTGAAAAAACAAAAATGCTGAGGAGAGCTGGTTACTCTTCAAGGATGCCTTCCTAAGAGCGCAAGAACTCTCTGTCCCTCTGAACAAGAAAGCAGGCAGAGGAGGGAGGAAGCCGGTGTGGCTCAGTAAGGACTGATGAGAGTGCTGAGGGCGAAGAAAGGTGTGTACAAACTCTGGAAACAAGGGCGTGCCACCAGGGAAGAATACAGGGATGCCGTCCGGACTTGCAGATGTGGGATCAGGAAAGCCAAGCGCGTGTGGAACTGAATTTGGCGAGGACGTGAAAAGCACAGGAAGACTTTCTATAGGTACATTGGCCAGAAGAACAGGCCAAAGGGAGGTACCTCCTTTGGTAAATGTAAAAGGAGAACTGGCTTCAACGGACAGAGAGAAGGCTGAGGTACTGAATGAGTTCTTTGCCTCAGTCTTCACTAGTGGCCAGGACTCCAGTACTTCTCCCGTCCCTGAGCCCTGCATCCCTACACCTCCAGGTGGGGACTGGGGTGGTAAATCCCCTCCCGCTGTGGGACAGAGCAGGTCCGAGACCGCCTCACGAGGACTGAATGTATACAAGTCTATGGGGCCGGATGGCAGTCATCCCAGGGTTCTGAAGGAGCTGGCTGAGGTGGTGTTGCCGAGCCGCTCTCCATCATATTTGAAAGTCGTGGCTGTCAGGTGTGGTCCCGGCTGACTGGAGGAAGGGTCACGTCACTCCCATTTACAAGAAAGGGAGCAAGGAGGACCCCGGGAACTACGGCCGGTGCAGTCTCACCTCTGTGCCTGGGAAGATCATGGGAGGACAGATCATCCGGACGACATGCTTATCACAGAGGAAAGGGCGTGTGATCGGAGCCAGCATGGCTTCACACAGAGGCAAGTCGTGCCTGACCAACTGGTGGCCTTTTATGATGGAGTGACGGCATCGGTGGACAAGGGAAAGGCGGACCGATGTCATTTACCTGGACTTGAGCAAGGCCTTGACAATGGTCCCCACACCACATCCTTATCTCCAAATTGGAGGGAATGTGATTTGATGGGTGGACCACTCGATGGATAAGAAACTGGTTGAAAAGGCCGCAGACAGAGGGTAGTCATCAATGGCTCATGTCCAGTGGAGACGGTAACAGTGGTGTCCCTCAGGGGTCTGTCTTGGGACCAGTGCTCTTTAACATCTTTATCAGTGACATTGATGATGGAATTGAGTGCACCTCAGCAAGTTGCTGATGACACCAAGCTGAGTGGTGCGGTGACACAGCTGAGGAAGGATGCCATGTCAGAGGGACCTCGAGAGACTAGAAAGGTGGGCCCGGGGAACCTGATGCGGGTCAACAAGGCGAAGTGCAGAGTTTTGCACTTGGGCGGAGGAAAATCCCAGGCATCCTACAGACTGGAAGGAGCGGGTCCTTGAGAGCAGCCCTGGGAGAAGGACCTGGGGGTCCTGATGATGAAAAACTTAATATGAGCCAGCAGTGTGCCCTTGTGGCTCGGAAGGCGAATGGTATCCTGGGCTCATCAAACCAGGGTGGCCAGCAGGGACAGGGAGGTGATTTTCCTCTCTACTCTGCTCTTGTGAGGCCCCATCTGGAGTACTGCGTCCAGTCTGGGCCCCCGTACAAGAAAGGACAGGGAGCTGTTGGAGAGAGTCCAGAGGAGAGCCACCAAGATGATCAGGGGATGGAGCACCTCCCCTATGAGGACAGGCTGAAGGAGCTGGGTTTGTTCAGCCTAGAGAAAAGAAGGCTGCGGGGTGACCTCATTGCAGCCTTTCAGTACCTAAAGGGAGCCTACAAAAAAGATGGGGAATCAACTCTTTGAAAGGGTGAGTGACAGCAGGACAAGGGGAAATGGTTTTAAGTTGGGGAAGGGAGATTTAGGTTGGACGTCAGGGGGAAATTCTTCACAGAGAGAGTGGTGAGGTACTGGAACAGGCTGCCCAGAGAGGTTGTGGATGCCCCGTCCCTGGAGGTGTTCAAGGCCAGATTGGATGGGGCCCTGGGCAGCCTGGTCTAGCATTAGGTGGGATGGTTGGTGGCCCTGCATGTAGCAGGGGGGTTGGAGATTCATGATCCATGAGGTCCCTTCCAACCCTGGCAATTCTGTGATTCTGTGATTCTGTGATTGATTGTGCTGTGAATTAAATGTTTTAAATAAATACTGTAAAACTTAGAATAAATATTAGAAAACTAGTAAAAATCTGTGCAATTCAGTAATGACTAAGGACAGAATGCATGTTGTTAAAGCTAATGCTCTACCATTACTTTTTCAGTGTAGTTCAGTGTACTGTTCCTAATTATTTTTTTCACTGTAAGCATCTGAGGATAATAAGTTTGCAGAAGTATAACAGTATGTGTCTCAGCCAAGGAGTGGATGATAAGCTGACTGAGATCTCATTGATGGAGATTAAAGGGAAGATAGGATTACGTAAAGTCATTGTGGAAGTCTGTTACAAGCCACCTGATCAAGAAGAACAAAGTGGATGAGGCCCTGTACAGACAGATGGGAGCAGACTCACATTCACAAATACTTCCACCTTGTGGGGTACTTCAATCACCTTCACATCTTCTAGAGGAATAATACAGCATATCATAAGCAATCCAGGAAATATGTGGAATGTACTGATAACTTCCTCTCCACTAATGCAAGAGCCAATGGGCTTGTTATCACCAACAGGGAAGAGCTGGTGGGGAATGTAAAGATCAAAGATAATCTTGGCTGTAGTGAACTCAAAATGGTGAAGTTCAAGATCCTTAGAGCAGTCAGGAAGGCACAGTGAACTCATAACTCTGGTCTTCAAGAGAGCAGATTTTGTCCTTTCAAAGGTCTGCTTTTCGCAGTACCATGAGATAAAGCCCTGGAAAGAAAATGGGCCCATAAAGCTGGTTAACATTCAAAACTAACCCACTCCCAAACCCAAGAATAATGGATTCAAACAAAGAAGTCAGGTAAATATGTCAAGAGGTATGCAAGGATTTGAACAAGGAGCTCCTATCCAAAGTCAAGCATGAAAAGGAAGCCTATGGAGGATGGAATAAAGAACAGATAGCCTGGGAGGAATATAGAAAAATTGTCTGAGCAGTGAAGGGATCATGACTGAAAAGATAAAGCCTAGAGTTGAATTTTGCCAAGGAAACTGGGGACAACAATTAATCTGCAAGTAGCTCAGTGATAAAAAGGAAAACTAGGGAAAAGTGACTCATCCACTGAAGAAAACAGGAGAAGTAGCTATCTGGGATAGTAAAGAGGCCTGAGTAATGAATGCTATCTTTGTCTCAGCATTTACCAGCCAGGCTGGTCTTCAGGGATCCCAAAGGCTGAATGGCTGGAGCAAGGAAGATGTATCTTTGCTGGAAAAAGATCAGGTAAGGAAATACTTGAACATAATGAACACAAGTCCACAGATCCTGATGGAATGCAACCATGAGTGTTGAGGGAGCTGGCAGGCAAGACTGCAAGGTCACTCTTTATTCAATCATGACTACAGGGAGAAGTGTCTTAAAACTAGAGGAAAGCAAATTCCACCCTGGACTTCTTGAAGGAAAGGAAGGAGAACCTGAGGAAATACAAGCTGCTCAGCCTCATCTTGGTCTCAGGGGAAGTAATGGAACAGCAAATCCTAGAGAAAGTTACCAGGAACATGGACAAGAAGAAAATCATCAGGAGTAGTCAATATGGATTCAACAAAGGGAAGTGATGTCTGACCAACTTTATAAGGCTTTATAAAAAAATCACCAACCTGATGGATGAGAGAACAGTGGATATTGTATTTCTGGACTTCAGTAAGTTGACATTGTTCCCCATAAGATCCTCACACAGAAACTGTCGAATACGAGTTGTGTGAGCAGACATTGAGGTGAACTGAAAACTGGCTGAATGGCCAGAAACAGAGGGCAATGGTCAGTGGTTTAAAGTCTTGCCAGAGGCCAGTAACTCGCAGAATAACCTAGAGGTCCTAATGGTCCCAGTCCTGCTTATCATAACAATCTGACTGATGTGGTACAGCGCACCCTCATTAAAGTCACAGAAAACTGGAGGGCGTGTCTGACTCACCAAAGGGCTAACAGAAATCCAGAGTGATCTTGACAGGCTAGAGGTGTGGGCTGGAAAATGCTTACAGAGTTCAACGAGAAGTGCAGAGTTCTGTGCTTGGGAGGAACAATCCCAGGCACCAGGTGGATGTTGAGGTCCAAGCTACTGGAAAGTAGTACTTTAAAAGAGAATGTATGAATCCTGGAAGACATCAAATTGAGATGAGTCAGCTATATAACTTTGCCGGTATATTTAGAAAGCTAGTGGTACTCTTGGAAGTTCTCTAGATCTGTGTCTGTGACAGGGGGACGGCAAGACCACAAGTCACCAATCCAAAAAGAGGAGAAATCGAACAAAAGGGAAAAAAAAAAAAAAAAAAACAAACAAACAGCAACAATGATGTGAGGAAGAAAACAAACGCAGTTTACTAATTATAATAGCAAAAACACAAATTATTTGGGATTGAAGCTAATAAATCAAATAAATGAGAGAGTTTCTGAAAACAGAAATTCTTACTTTGATCTACCAGAGAGCAAAGAGATATTCTGGTGACTCACAGTTTTATTTTCCCTATTCCTGAAGATGGAAATGAAAAAGTGAAGTCTTCTGGGAATTGTGGTTCATTCTTCTCTTCTGGGAGAATGCTGCAGCATTAGTCTTTAACTCACTGTATACTACATGATGTTATGATGTGGAATACTGACAATAAACCACAAAACCATGAAAATTGGGCAATATATTGCCAGCAGATGAAGAGAGGAGATCATTCCCCTCTCTTCAGTATCAATGAGGACCACACCTGGAGTAGTATCCAGTTCTACACCTCTCAGTATGAGAGAGACATACCAAACATACTGGATGAGTTATTTGAATTGGAAGGTTATCTGTGATAATAATCTAGTCCTAATTCCCCTGCTTGGGCAAAGATACTTTCCTCTAGACTAGGTTGCTGAAAACTCCATCCAACCTGAACACAGAGACACGTGACAGATGGCAGCAGAGGGTCAGCCTGACAAAGTTATGTTTGATACAGAAGTGCGTATCAAGCAAAGGTGGTCTGAATTACTCCATGAAAAAATGGCACCAACTGACATTCATTGATGCTTGCTGAACATTTATGGAGACCAAACAGTGGATGAGAGCACAGTGAGGTGGTGAGTGGTGCGTTACAGGAGTGATGACAGTGACAGTGTGCCACTTCTGCTAGTGTAGATGCATGAGAGGTCAGGTTCATCACTGGTAAAAATGCATAGCTAATGGTTGTGACCATGTTGAAAAATAGTATTTTGTGTCTGATAATTTGCCCTATCAAATCGTGTTCCTGTGTTATTTTTATGTGCAGTTTCCATGGAAATGAATAAGATACTTTTCAGATTGACCAACATATTAGGATGAAATTTCAGTAGTAGCAGGAGTTCTACTAAGGTGGCTAAGAATTAAATGGAAAGTGAAGGTTGTATATAGTAAGACAAAAGAATGGTATAACAGTAATAAGCCGAATTTACATGTATTCAGTTTCACAGTTATGTTGACCA
This sequence comes from Lophura nycthemera, assembly GCA_021292215.1. NCBI lineage: Eukaryota > Metazoa > Chordata > Aves > Galliformes > Phasianidae > Lophura > Lophura nycthemera. Next base: position 29,939 of record JADANK010000306.1, read on the forward strand.
TTTTATGCAATCGATCTTTCATCATTTACTCACATAAAGTGTCTGAAGAAGTAAGAAATCTGTATGAATTTTCAGAAAATTCAAGGCAAATTCTGATCACAAGAAGTTGCAATGAAATTGCAATATTTCATGTGTTTTGTTTCTTTTTTCTTTCAAAATTTAATTAACACCAAATGGAATAAGAAGTGGGATCAGAACTGAAAAACAAGATGAAATAATTTATTCTCAGATTTGTTTAATCTTCATTGATTGTCTTAAAAAGACAAAAACAGAGTACCTTGTGTTTAAATTTTATTTAAAGTTTTAGCCATGCAACACTCTATGAATGCTACAGGGTGATTGTTCTTGTTTATTTGTTTGTTATAACACAATTCACACAAGTCTTTCTAAATGCTTTTCTATAGCCAAGGAAGACTGTATATAATGCTATTCTATAGAATCTACTACTGAGATGCATTAATATTAGAATATTTTTTTGAACTTTTTTTTTAAATCTAACTTTTGAATATGCAGTTTTCAAAAGAAATTTTGCACACCATTCACATAATGGCACACATGAATAATCATTAAATTTGACTCTAACCCAGAAAGACCCATTCCTATCACTTGTCACAACCTGAATCACTTTCATAATAAATGTCTGATAAAAGAGTCAAACTGTTTATTGCTGGCTGGCTTTGCTGGAAATGCGCTTCACTTCTTTGAAGAGCAAAGAGGAGAGGAGGTGTTAGTATCAGGGTGAGTCCCTGGTAGCATGGTCTGGACATATCACATAGAACTGTGCTAAATCTTTAAGGGAGAGTAGTTTGAAAGTACTATAAAAGAGTGCAGAGAGAGACATGAGCATAAAGGAGATGAGAAAGAATTGAAGGCTGAGAAAGATATTCTTATTTGATATCATGGTGATTAAGCCTTAATAGACACAGACTGCATCCAGATGGTGAGTCCTCAGTAAAGGAGGTATAGCTCTGTTGGAGTGCATCTAGAGAAGGGACACAAAAATGATCTAAGGGATGGAAGAACTCTCCTATGAGGGAAGGCTGAGAGAGCTGGGACTAATCAGCCTGGAGAAGGTTCCCGGTTTACCTGATGGCAGTCCTCCAGTATCTAAAGCAAGTGGAGCGGGGAAATGGGGTAGGCAGGGAAAGGCTGTAAGAGAGGAGACAGACTATTTAGAAGGGTTCGTTGTGATAGAACAAGAGGAAATGTTTTCAAACTAGAAGAAGGGTGATTTACTTTGGATATAAGGAAAAAAAAAAAAAAAAAAAGTGTAGTGAAGCACTGAAACAGTTTGCCCATAAAAGTGATAGATGTCCTATCCCTCAAGGTCAGTCTGGACGGGTCTCTGAGCAACCTGATCTAGTTGTAGATGTCCATGTTCATTACAGAGGAGTTGGACTAAATGATGATCAGTCACTTTCAACTGAAAAAAAAATAATAATAGCTCTCAGGCAAGTCTTCAGCTTCTTATTGCCTTTCTACTCTGTTTATGCAATAGCCAACTTCATGAAGTAGCCTTTTCCTTAATATTTAGAATTGTACAATGGCTTGGGTTGGAAGAGTCAGATGGACAAGGGGAAACATTTAATCTAAAAGAGGAGAGATTTAGAATAGATCTTAGGAGGAAATTTTTTGCTCAGATGTTGGTGAGGCACTTAGTGAACAGGTTGCCCAGAGAAGCTGTGGATGTACAAACCCAGGAGGTGTTCAAAACCAGGGTGGATGGGTCTCTGGATTACTTTCTTTAGTTTTAAGCAGTGGGACTAGATGAACTTTAAGGTTGCCTCCAATCCAAGCCACTTTATGCTTATTTGATTCTATGATTTTATGATTATGAATTGATTTTATCCAAGGTTAAATCTTGAGACATATGCCAGATCTCTCCATCCTTCATCATCACCCACCAAATGCAATTGGATAGTTCAGCAAAGACAAACTCTTGACAGGCATAACTTTTCCTAAGTGAGAAACAATCCACATTACTTTTCCCAATCACTTCCCTACAGGGACTTTTATCTTCACCCACAGTCTGTAGGGACATTGTTCAGGCAGAACTAGGACTTTTGGCAGTGCATACCTTTTGGCAGTGCATACAATGTTTGTTAATTGTCCATTATGTCTCAGCATTTCCAGAGTCTTGTATGTGATAGGAAATATAAGACAACCAATCAATGCAAAATCTCCTGACCCAAACAGCAACTCCCATCAGGCCTCCTGCTCCAATATGGGCTCCTCTTCACAGACTGCAGATATGGTTTACAGTCTGTTCCTACAGGGGCTCTCCATGGCTTGCTGCCTGCTTCAGGTCACATACAGCTGCTTTACCATAAGATCCTTAGTCAGATGCAGTATGGATATCTGCTCCAGCAGGTACAATTTAAAACGGCTCATCAAAAGATATATGCCTAAAAATTCACCTGTAGAAAAAAACTTCAAAATATTTCCAGATGATAAATCTACTCCTCATGTTTGTATTCTTTAATCACTAAGTTATTACATAGATTCTTTCTGGATTTGACCTCAGTTGCTACATTACATTCAAATAACAGTGGTATCTTGGGAAAATGCAATAAATGCAGTAAATTGTTTAAATATAAATATTAATTTCTTGAGTCTGTATTTTTCCTTTTTTTTTTCCTTTGAATCTATTATAAGGAATAAGAGAGAATTGTAAGAATAATTAGTTTTCTTTTCTAGTATAAATCATGGCTACCTGGGTTCTCAATTACCCATTACTTTTTGCTATATTAATAACAGTGATTTTGAAATTTGAGTGAATATGATAATTCTTCATAGTTTCTCCTCTTTCCAGTGTTGTTTCACACAATTATTTTGTTTTATTTTAATATATGAGGAACTGCAGCTGTTAAGTTCTGTATAGCATTTCAAATCTTAAAAACCCTGAAAATTTCTCAGTCACATATGAAAGTAACTAAGAATGTTTGGTCAAATCTGTGTTGCAAACTGACCTGCTAGAAAGGATCTATGGGAAGAAGGACCTGAGTGATAGCAAACTGACCACAAGTCAGTAGTATGCCCTTGTGACTAAGAACAGCAATGGTATCTTGGGGTGCATTAAAAAGATAATTGACAGCAGGTTGAGGAAGGTTATCCTTGCCCTCTATTCTGCCCTACTGACGCCACATATGGGATACTGTGTCTGGGCTCCTCAGTTCAAAAAAGACAGGAAAATTCTAGACGGAGTGCAACAAAGGACTATAAAGGTGATTATGGACCTGGAATATCTCTCTTATGAGGAAGGTTTAAAGACTTGAGACTGATTAGCCTTGAGAAGAGAATACTGAGAGGTGATCTTATTAATGCTCATAAATATCTAAAGGGAGGGCACCAAAGGTCTGGATCAGGCTATTTTTGTCAGTGCCCAATGACAGGACAAAGGGCTAGGGGCACAAGTTGGAACACAGGAAGTTTTTCTCGTTGTTCTGAAATGAGTGAAGAAAGTGGAGAGTGGAAGGAAAGAAAGGGAAGTAATTTTTATTTTTTATTTCCTTCTTTAATTTACTTTCAGGTGAAATTATTTCAATATATTATCACTTATCAAGGCCAGTAGAAACCTTACTGCTCTGGTAAGTTTAAATTGAGAAAAGAAGACTCTCCAAAGCATTGTTCACAGCTTAAAACATATTCATATCTTTTCCCTCCCATTTTGTTGCTAATGTGACCATGATGTTGAATTGCTGGAGTGCTTTTCCTCTGAGGAAGATATTTTTTCCTTTCCTGAGAAAGATAATGAGTTTCTGAAATGTATTCAGGGAAGAGCACACAGCTGGTTGGGACCAGAAAACAAGACTTAAGAGGAGTGGCTGAAAAAACTGAATTTTTTCGATGTGGAAGAGGCTGAGAGAGATCTCTTTATTCTATACAATTGCCTGAAAAAAGGCTGCAGTAAGGAGGGTGTTGATGCCTTTTTTCAGGAGACAGATAGTAGGATGTTAGAAAATGTCCTTAATTTTTGCCAGAGGAAGCTTAGATTGAACATTTTTAATAATTTCTCCATGAAAATGATTACTGGGCATTGGAACGGGCAGGCCAGGGAAGTGATGATGTTGCCATCACTGTTGATATTTAAGAGACGTTGGCACAATGCTTAGGGACATGGTTAGGTGGTGGACTTTTTAGTAATGGGTAGACTGTGGGAACTGGTGTTCCTACCAATCTAGATTACTCTATAATTCTATGATTCTATAAAACTCCTCTGCACAAACACTTGCAATGAGGGTAACAAACAGGAACTGGTAATCTCTATACATCTGGAGAACTTTAATTTGATTATCATTACGGGAACTTGATGGCATGAATCACACGATTGGAGTGTTGCAATCCTTGGATATAGGATATTCAGGAGAGACAGGTAAATAAGAAAAGGCAGAGGAGTTCCCTTCTATGAAAAACAACAACAACAAAAAAAGAGATTAAATGATTGCATAGATCTGTCTTTGAAGAACATAAATGAACAGGTTGATAGATTATGGGTGAAAATTAGAGATCAAGCAAACAAAAAGAATTTTATGGTTAGAGTCTATTACAGTCTACCCCATAAGAGACAGAATGTTGATGAAGTGCTCTTTCTACAAACACGGGAAGCATCATGCTTACAAGTCCTGATCCTGATGGGTAACTTCAATAACTCTCATGTCTACTGGAAAAGCATAATGGCAAACTGAAAACAGAACAGAATGCTACTGTTGTGCATAGATGATAACTTTCTAGTACAGGTGATAGCCCAATTAGAGACCTGTTGCTTATCAACTGGAGACCTTATTGATGAGGTTAAGGTTAAGGAAGTAATATGGACTACAGAGATCATAAAATTCTCTATCTTGAAGGAGACAGGAAAGGTAAAAAATAGAATGAGGATCATAAACCTTGGAAAGGTAAATTTTTGGATGCTTAGGGCACTAGTGTGGGGGATCATAGAATTATAGTATCATAGAGGGGCTTAGGATGGATGGGACCTTAAAGATCATCTAGTTCCAATCTTCTACCATGAGCAAGGTTGCCACCCACTAGAACAGGCTGCCCAGGGCCCCATCAACCTGGCCTTGAAAACCTCTGGGATGAAGCATCCACAACTTCTTTGGGCAAATTTTATGAAATTTGGAAATAAATAGAAATACTGATTGCAGGATCTGATTGACTTTAGGATAAGATCCAGTTTTCTCTAATGATGACAAAGTCTAAAAGCAGTTCAATTAGTTTCTTTCAGACTTTTGAGAAAGACTGTTGTGAATTAGAGAGAAGCATAAATTTATTGGTTTACTATAATGACTGTAGCTGTGAAAATTTTGAAATAAGTTGTGAATTTAACAGTTGCTTTGTTTTTTTCCTTGTTTTGTTTTGATTTGTTTTTTCTTTGTTTGTTTGTTTTTTGTCAATGGTTTATGGGCTGGTTTGGCCCGGTTCCATGAACTACTGGGGCGGAGAGATCTGCAGATCCGCGCTTCCAGAAAAGGTAAACAGGGGACCCCAAAATAATTGAAAAGAGCGGCAACGATCTGATGTGAAACAAACTAATTTACTAAATATAGTATCAGCAAAATATAATGAGAGAGCGAGAGTGTGTGTGAAAGGTGAATAGGCCTCACCACAATGCTGAGGTGAGAAGTGCAGTCCAGTTGAGCCAATGAAGAAAAGCAGACGGAGAAGAGCAGACAGAGAAGCGCAGGCGAAGAAGAGCAGGTGAAGAAGAGAACATCAAGTGACCTTGCCGGGAGTTACATCTCCTCGCTGACTGCAAAGCCCCCTGGGGAATGTAGTTGTTGTTCTCCTCCAGACAGGCACCCAGAACTTGAGCATCCAGAGTCAAACCCCCAGTGCATTACATGATGTTATGATGTGGAATACTGATAACCAAAAATCATAAAACCATGACATTTTTAAATGCAATTTCAAAGTTTCTGCTGTGTTTGGAAAAACAAATGAATGAAAAAGTATGAATCAGTCTTGAACAGAGGCTTAGAAGTAATTAAACTGTCCAAATTCTCCTGAGTTCCTCAGCTAATTTAAGAACATACCATATAGGCTCAGAAATACGTTAAGAATATTTTAAGCTACATAATGTGCTGAAAGTGTATACTGAATTCATAAATTCCATTACACTGATATTTCAATATATTTGCTTTAAGTTAATTAATTCTTATATATTTTTTATTTTTATTTTATTTTATTTTATTTTTCCCCAAATGCTAAATTACAGAGATCTGCAAAATATAAACTTGATTGACCTACATTCTTGGGTCATTTGCTGTTTCTGCACAACCTTGAAAATTAAAGTATACGATAAAATAGAATGATCAAAACATTATTAAGAATACTCCTGAGATTTTCATGTCTTTCATGTATAAACTGCAAGTGTTGCTGTGAAGAAGTTTTTGAAACATTTGAAGCTTACTATTTGTGTAACAGCACAGAATTGACTGTGCAGGCAAAGCAAAATATAAGACTCCACAGTATGTAATATGATTTAAGAGGAAGATAGATGAGGCTTCTGCAGAAATGTAGAGTTTTGAATTAAAAACTTAAAAAATAAAAATAAATGGAAAACATTTAGAATCTTCATGATTTTGTTTATTTTATAAAGGTATCCTACCAATAAATAGAAAGGCCACAGTGAAGTCTCCTCGGAGCCTTCTCTTCTCCGAACTAAACAATCCCAGTTCCCTCAGCCTTTCTTCATAGGAGAGGTGCTGCAGACCTCTAATCATCAACAGGCCCTCCTCTGGACCCGTTCTAATTGCTCTGCATCTTTCTGTGCTAGGGGAATCAGGCCTGGATGCAGTACTCCAGATGGGATCTCACAAGAGCTGAGTAGAGGTGGACGATCTCCTCCCTCTCTGTGCTGGCCTCTCTTCTTTTGATACAGCCCAGGATATAATTGTCTTCCAGGCTGCAAGCACACAATACTGGTTCATATCCAGCTTCTCGTCTACCATGGCCCCCAAGTCCTTCCTCCGTGAGTGTGTATGATTTGAAGACTAAATACATGCTTCTGGGGGAAGCCAGTGTGAGTAAACTTAAAGACTGAATTCAGGATAGGAGTGTAGGCCCATTGTCTGTGGTTTCATATACTAAAGTGAATGAGGTCCTAAAATCAGGATTTGAGGGAGGCAGAGCTCTCTGGGTCTGAAGGAGCTCTACAGACTTTGGGCTTGGAGTGTGAGTTACTGGGAGACTGATGTGAGTGAATTTGGTGCCAAATACTACAGTCTGACGGGGATTGCTAACGTCATTGCCTGTGATACAAGCTCCTGGAGCAAGTGGGATCCTAGCATTAACAGTCAGAGAAAGTTTTTCAAAACAGACTAGCTGATATGTAGCAAGGGTCTCAGGTCTAAGCTGAGATGTGGTCAGATAGGCTCCAGGGGACTCGTAGGTGTGTTTCATGAGGAATGAGTGTATGAGTGCACACAGATTTGTGACAAACTTCAAGCTTGAGTATCAGTGAGTAGGTTACCCATTTACTGTGTGCAGGAGCCTAGGATCTGGGTAGTGGTGCTGGATGGACAGAGCTGTTGTACAAGGCACTTGAAGAATCTGTGAATGTGTATGAGTTTGAGAACCTGGAGAGTGTGTATGTGCCTTTACTAGGGAAATTCTATTTGTAATAACTGGAGAAGAGGAAGGGGCCTCAGCTGTCTATGTCAGTGTCTGTGTTTTACCTGAGTATTACAGGAGGCGGTACTTGATTAGAGTAGCCTGTATTTGTGTCTGAGTCCTGGCTCTGTGTGTCTCTGGGATATGTGCTAAGCTTTGCCACTGATTGTACATGCAAAGGGGAAAGTAGAAGTCATATTTCTCAGCCTGGACAGAGAGAGAGTGGATTCCTGGGCACCAGACTGAGTCCCTGTGACTGAGCAGGAAAGGTTTTGGGCTGCAGTATCTGGAGGAGATGGTTGCACTCTGCTTTTTACTTCACTTAACTATATAGACATTACTGGTGAATTCTGTCAGATGTTACACTGAATCTTTAAAAACAAAGAACTAAAATACAGTAGGGTATCTTTCCAAATGAGACTGAATGTTTCCTAGTAGTCTTAGAGGTGCAAAACTAATGATTGCTCAGGTGCTGTTTCTCATTCATTCTGTTTTCACTCAGCAGTGTAGAGCTGGACTGCTATAGGCCCTCTATGCTATGTGCCTTCAATAACAATGCAGTTGATACTGTAACAGCACTGTTGAAATTGCTTTCCTGTTTATTGCTATAGTTTAGAAGCACATTCAGTATTCTCTTGCGTTAGAGATGTTAAACTGAAACATTCTGCTTTAATTGCACAGACGTGAGTGGTTACTGTTCAAGCTGGAAGTAAAATGACTCTCCTCATCAAGGCCAAATGCTTTGTGGGGAAGTTTTCATAAATAATTGAAGTGCAAACAATTGTAATAGTAACTAATGGGAATTAAGGGACATGGGTTTTAAACACAGCAATGTGTTTTGCTGTGCTAGGGAAATCTACAGTAAGATTAGGGAATAAGATTGCAAAATATTTCTAGTTTTCCTTTTCATCTGTGAGGTTTTTTAATGCCTCAATTTTTAGTGTCTTCTCTCAAAATGCATCTTTAATTATCAGAATTTTAAGAGTTTATTTCAAACTAGTTTTCATTATATCAACAAGCAGAAGAATCAATTTTATCTTTTAGTATTCACACACACTGGTAAATAATCTACTCCCCTATGATTAAAATAGGAATATATTTAAAGAATAAACAGTGAAATCTTGTTTAATTTGTCCTTTTGTATCTTTGACTTCCAGTAGAAATGGAAGTAATTAAAAAGATAGATTTAAAGTGCTTGGATTAAGTAAACAGAATTTATTTCATATGTTTCTGAGAACTGTAATAACAGACTACTCTCCTGGGCTTTAATAAATGTTAAAAATGAACCAAATGAACCTCTTTAATTTTTATATTTAACTTAAGGATTGCAATTTCTGAGAAGGAATTATGTCTGAGTTCTATAATCTGATTATTTATGAGCCCTCGCTGAAGTAGTAGTAGTAATAATGTTTTTTTTGTTGTTGTTGTTGTTGTTGTTTTAACAAATATGTATATGTTATGAGCTACTCTATATTATAGAACTGTAATTTATGATACCAAAATTAAGAATGTATTTTGATAAGTAATTTCTAACAAAATAAATGTATAAGAAACACAACAAGAAGATTGTTCTGTTCCTATGGAGAACTGAGAATAACTTACACAGACATAGATATAGAAGAATCTGTTTTCCTGAAACAAGGAAACTCTAGAGCATATTTACAGTTTGTTTATGTATTTCTGTGACAGTAGATGTATGCAAAACTCCAGCAACTGGCCGAGTTCTTAAGTTGAATTGTAAGCCAGCTGATTAGGCGCAGAGGAGCAGTAAGTTACCAGTCTCCTTATATCTTCACTATATGCACTATGATGTGCATTCTCACAGGGTTATTCTCAGAGTCAGCCTGAAAATCGTTTACTTGCATTTCTATTTCATGGGATTTTTTCCTTCTCATTTTTTCTTATCAGAAGCTTGGAATCTACACGACACCTCTCCCAATATTTGGGGAAGTAAAAGGCCATTTTTAGTCACACCAGCACTCTGTAAGCTTTAGGACTTCAGTCCAATTTTACCACTCACAAAACTCCAGCTTCAACTCATTCAGCAACAATAACTTGGCCACTAGACACTAAGCAGAAACAAGACAGGGACCATAGGCAGCCCAAACCTGTTCTCAGACACTGTACTGACAGGACAATGGAGAATATGTGATCTATGATTAGTTACATTAAATCATGTAAAAATCATACAGTGATACATTAAATTGGCATTAACTGGTTGCTCCTTGTCACCATCAAGACTTTGTGGCAAGCTCATAGTCATCATGTGGTCTAGGAAGTATAGGAGAAAGTGACAGAGCTAAAGGCAAGTGGGTTGTAAGATAATTTTTGTTGGAATTGTCACTTATATTTTATCTTGTATATCTAAATTTCTATTTGCATCGATAAGGAGATACTTTCCCTTCTTTCTCTTTTTTTCCTACGTGTTTGGCATTGGAGGCCAGCTAAAGGAAAAGATACAGTAATCAAACCTGTGAGATTTTTTTCTCCAATTGCACTTAAGTCTCTGGACTGTGGTAAGAAAACCTTTTGCTGTCCTATTTCTGCCATGACTAAAGCCAAGCAAATCTGGAATAATCAGAGCTGAATCCTCACTGGTCTTTTCCAGCTATTATTTCTCCTTAATTTGTATATATTTGAATAAAAAGAGATATATTATCCATATTGAATTTCTTAAAGTGCATGTATCAATATTTTTATATCTCTGAAAGATTACTTTGGAGATGAAAGATCTGCATGTATTAAAAAAAAATAATAATAATAAGTTGTTTTACTGGGAAATTGAAGCTAAGAAATCATATTTGGTTATCCATATGTAGCACATTAACAGACTTATATATCATCTTTGCTGACTATGGTTATGTGTGTTTGCTGCTGAGAAAAGGACACTGCTCAGTCAAGGCAAGACTGCTTGATTGTTGAGTATCCTGTTCTCTTGAAACCAGAGCTTGAAAAAGAACTCTAGGGGAACATTAAAGCTTAATGTTTCATTGACTAAAGTTTGAATAGACTACATGCTGTTACTTAACTGTAAAAACACTGTGAATTCAGTTCCCTGAAAGCTGTGTCTAACTGTCCCTCAGTAGCCAGAAAATGCAGTCCTACCACATGTGAAAATAATGTTGACATATACTCCTATATTGAGGTGTGGTGATGCAAAAATCTTCAGTATCCAAATGCATTTTATTTACTGGTAAGTAAAGTTTTAAAGAATACCCTTTGCCCCTAACCACATTCCTCCAGCTGGCCTCTGTTTCTGTTCTAGTGGGAGTCTGGCCAGTGCTCTCTGTTCAGTGCTTTCAAGACCCAGAGCAATTCTTCAGATGCACCACAGCCTCAACAATTCAAGCTTACTTCTCTGCAGGGTTTTACCTTTCCATGACAGTATTTGCCCTTGTCCTTACAAAAACACCATTACAAAATGGTGTCCCTCTTGGGACATCCTGCCTGACTCTTAAACTGTTCATGTAACATCTCCATCAAGAAATCTCCTTATTCCCCTTCTCTACTCTCTTGGACTGGAATCTGTTACATTTTTTTCCCTGAAGTAACTTGGCAATTTCTTTTTGCTCTACTGCTTCATTGTAAACTTACTCACACAATGAACAATTTGACACCAGTAAAGACAATTGACTGATCCTGTGTGCTCCTTTATTTATATACTGCACATAAGCACTTCTCTATGACAGAGATCCTGAAGAGTAATTTTATAAATGTAATAACATCACCAAATTAGGTGGTTATTGTCTGAGATATTTCTGTAGATTAAAAGTGTTGTTCTTTTTCTCCTGTCTGTCTGGAACTAAAATCACCTGAAGTCTGTGGTTACCTAGAATATTTCCTCCCCCTTCCAGCGTACTCTTGTATGCTGCTGCCAGGAGAGAATATGTGAGGCTAATATAGCTATCAGTACTTTCTAACAAAGGATATTCAAGAAACAGACTTTCTAAAGGGCAGATAAAAACTAGACCACAGTAATAATCATAGCACTTAAGGCCTATTCAATTTTTTATTATTGCTTTTACTTTGTACCCACTGTGGTCAAACTGTGCAGTTTTGAGAATACATTAGCTCCAAGCACTGGTACAAACCACTGTCAGATAAACAACACATTCCAGTTATCAGCAAACATCAAAGCTCAGCAGGCAGTGTTAACAATCTACAGCTACCAAGAAAGAGTATCAGAAGAAAACTTTTTCTATGAATGGAAAATCCAGAAACAACTCTGTTACATATGCATAAAGGAATTTATTAGTCTCCAGTTTTAATTTTCCCACTGATCTACAAAATAAACAGCATCCAGAAGACTGATTTTTTTCTGTGTAATATTAGACTTTTACCCAACCCACCCGCAAGTCATTGCCATATTCAAGGAGTGTTGAATATTCTGCAGTTGTAATTACAGGCCTGTTTGTGATTCAAACATGTAACATACCACAAATGAGTTCTGCCATCAGCAAGTCAAGGTGCAGCATCTCTCTCTACTGAGAGATAAATAGGGTTACTATTTGTTTTTCAACTTCTGTGATTGCAGAAGTCCTAGAGGATAAGTTACTGATAGTTTTTATTTTTTTGTTATTCTACTGTTCAAAATAGAAAAAAAAATCAGTTTAACTTCACTTTATTACCTTTTGGTCAGGTATTCTCACCATTTATGCACTTCTGCAAAGGAAAACAGAAATAATGTAAAGTCCATGAAGTGGTTGTGCTCTCATAGAAGATAATAAATAATTTTAAAACTATCTCATGAGCTGATGAATTAGACATAGATGGACCTAAATTCATGAGTACTATTGTAACAAGGATAAGTATGGCTCACTATTATAGATTGTTTGTTTGACCCTTTGTAAAAGATTATTCTTTTATTGCTTCAAAGCTTGCTGGGGACACAGATGAACAAGTCCAAGCAAGTCCTGGTCAAGGGTTGAGAAATCCTTTGTCTGGAGGACACGGATGGAAAAGTCTAGGCAAGTCCTGGGCAAAGGTTGAGAAATCCTTTGTCTGAGGGACACAAATGGACAAGGCCAAGGGCAATGACAGAGAGATAAGCTGCAGGTTAATGGCCGTGAAGCGGTCTTTTGTGTGGGCTTATCTTGATGAAGATGGCCATGGAGGTGCTGCACATGGCTCTTACTCACGCGCCCAGGAATGCCACGCTGGCAGAAGAAGAAGGATAAAAAGAGGATCTACAACCATGAAGTTAGGTTTCTGGCAACAGATTCCTCATGAAGAAGAAGGCGGTTTTCGGACATGAGAAACCTCACGTCCTGCCCCTCTCCCTCCTGGACCTACTCTGTCGCTGCATCTTCTTGCTTCCTAAGGCCAGCCCTGCTGCTGTTGTCTCCCCTGAAAGGTTTCTGACAATATTCCTCACAACCTGAGACCTGCATGCTGAAGAAAAACAAGAAGGTGTCTGCCATCAAAGCCCTGACTATGGAATGCCTGCATGCTGACAGATTCTCCTGGGCCTGCTACCTGAGTCCTGCTGCTTCCTCCTGGACTTACACTGCAGCTTCTTCCTGCTACCTGCTTGCTGCCCAAGGATGGCCATGCTGACGCTGCCCTCCCCCTGCGCTTTTGCCTTGGACCATTGGAACGGCATGCAACGGGACCGCTGCTGGATCCTGGTGGTGACTATCCCAGCTTTATGCAATTCTTGCTCCTTTCCCATCTTCTCTGTCACCTTCCTTCCCTTTCCATCACCCTAATTCATAATAGTTGCCGTCCTCCCCTTCCCCGTCTGCCTGATTAAGATTTGTAATAAACTGATTGGACTAACATTTGAAATGTTGTTTCTTAATCTCACATTGGGTATATGTATATCAAAGAACCTCCTCTCCCTCCTATAAATTGTAGTGAGATGCCTTTGAACTTTTTTTCCTTACAGGGGTAAAGTCAAGTCCTTATGCCTAGGACCAGCTTATTCACCACTAGACACTTGTTAAGGCAAACTAAAACAACACAGGGGCCAAGGGCAACCTAGCCATTCCTGAGAACCTGTGTTGCCAATATAGAGCCTGTGGCCTCTTATTACTAACAGAAAAGGATATTTTCTAGGATGGTATATGGTGAATTTGTTTTGTTGTTGCAGTAGCTTTTTCACTTCTCTTTAATGTGATGCTTTTTAAATTTAGATTTTACTACTTCTGTGTTATGGTATGTAGATGAAAGTATGACAATATCTTAATTGAATAATTTTCTCCTGTCTTTTCCATTTGCAGAAAATGCTTTACATGTCGACACAGACACACACACACACACATAAAGTGACGATTCTGGAAAATAGCATAAAATAATATTTCAGAGCAACAGATTTGGATTTCTTTAATGAGAACAAGTGATAATGTGCAGGCACTTGATTGCACTAGAGATGTTACTCGTGGAATAGTTTCTTCCCCTTCCAATTCTAAACAATTAAATTAACTTAGTGATTTGAAAAGATATTCATGAAGATCAGAAGAAAAATAAGTACTTAGATGTCTGTTCTCCGGAAAGCAACATGAAAAAATCTGTTTTAAGTCAGCAGATCTTCTGATATCTGTGAGGTTTTCTGTTTTCTAAACAATAAAGATTCACTTTAATTATGGTAGAGGGAACTAGCACATACGTTGGTATGATCTCATATCTGAGATCCATCACTGGAATTTTCTTTTCCATTGTAAATGAGAAATCTTGTGCTTCTTAATTCATGTCAAGATTACTCTCTGCTAATGCTCTGAACTTGCAAAAAAAAAAAAAAAAAAAAAAAGACCTTTTCACTTTTACTCTGAACAAATTTAAGTTAAAATGCTCAAGAAATAACTTTTAACTCCAAAATGTTTCTAAAAACACATTAAATTATAAACTTCTCTGATTTTCTCAACTAGATTTATGCCATCTTAAATCATTATAGGTTTTTAGAGCAAGTCTTGTAGATGAGCATCCTGTGAAAGTAGCAAGTATTAGCAATGTTAGAAAAACATTGTCTATAATTTTCTATATGCTGCAAAGTCTTTTTTTTTTTTTTTTCAATTTAAACACTCTTTCTATATAAACTGAAGTGATTTTACATACTTATTCAGCCTTATGCAGTGTTCCTATCAGTAAAAGTTATCGTTACAGTCTTGTCTTTTCCTTTAGTGATTTTTTATTATTATTATTACTAATATTATTCGCTTGTTTTTTATTTGTTTTAAAAAGGAGAAAAATGTAAAAAAATATTTTAGATGCCTAGCTCATGTATCATTTAAACAGTTTATTTTGTATTTGTCAATAGGTATCCCCCTATCATAACACGGAGGGATGAATTTATCTGTAAGTAGAAGAGCAGAGGTTAACTGCAGTAGTGGCAGATGTTGCCAGTACTTCAGATGTTTCTAATAAACCACATTGTCAGGAGGATTTTTTGATGCGTAAACCTACAACTCTTGTATGACTTGATCCTGATGTTATTCAAATTAGTACAAGAATGTCTATTTACATGTGGTTTTGGTCAAATATCTCCAGAACAACATTCAATAAAACAATAAAAATAGAAGATCTTGCTGTAGCAGAATGTAAGAAGATTGAGAAAAACAAAACAGTGGCTATAAGACAAGCAGTAACAGAGATTTAAAACTTTATCATAAAGCTTTCATAAAAGAATAAAAAAAAAAAAAATTGTTAAAGTCTACTTCTGAAGCAGCTTAATTCAGTAACTTGCATCTTATAAAATCTCTGTCTCCTAAAGCTCTTGCATAAACTTTAAAAACTTAAAGTTCTAATGGCTGAAGGTTACAGTCATAATTTAGTGTAGTTTAGTTTACTTGCATGTCTATGTTTTACTGTTTTGTTTTGTTTTTTTTAATATTTTATTTTATTTGGATATGTTCCCCCCAATTCCTCCTATTGGGCAGTGATACCAAAACGGGTATAATGGGGTATGGTGAATAGATGTATACACCACTTAAATGGTTTGTTAATGAATCCTCACATGACAGCTGTTGATTTTACAAAAATGTGCTACAGGCAGTGTTGCATTTTGTACAGACTGAGGTCACTACCATGATGATCTCTGAAAAAAATTGTGTCGGGCTATCTTGTATTTCACACTCACTCTCTTCCTCCATCTCCCATGAACCAGCAAAATAAAGCCATTTAGTGGAATTTTACACTTTCTTGGCTTATCCTAGAGAGTTTTATCTACCTTTTCCAACCTACACTGTTCTTGTCTTTATTTTGTAACTAGTGGCGATAAATGGAATTTGTTGAAGAGGGAAAAAATACGGAGCAAGTACTGAAAACCGTCATTTAAACAAGCTGAAAGTTGTCTGAAAGTTATCCCTTTCTGTAACAGTGAGCTACATGTTCTTTCTTATCAGGTTGTGCATTTTGGAAAGAAAACTGTACTTTACTGCTAAAATCACTTATGTCAGGCATGTCTGACTGTGGCCCATGGACTTCATACAGAACAGCATGGCTTGCAGTGTGGCCCACCCATTACCCTCAGTAGCTCTTCCCCAAAGGAGTAACTCCTGGCACATACCCATCACTTAACAACAATCAGTCAGGGCACAATTAACAATGCTTTGACTGAAACCAGGGCATGGATAGGGCAGAGCAGTGCGGTGCAGGGTGAAGTTGTTAAAAAATCCATTAATTTATGTTTGCAACACCACTGACAGTTGATCTAAATACATTATCTGCAATTTTCAAATGGAATGTATAGAGTTGCAACCAGATATTCAGCTCGAAAGTCTGATCATGTCTCTTTGCCTAGACTTTCATAAGACTGCTCTTAATAGAGAAAAAAATCCCATGCCTCACAACCACACCTTAGTCATGCAATCACTTCGGCAGCATGAACATTTGTGAGCAATTGTCAAGGATGAAATACAGGAAGAGTAAAATTTCATCAAAAATCTCTGATGAACACCTTGAGAGCTCACAAAGATTTACAATCCCTGCCTTTGAACCAGCCTGAGACGTTAGCTTCACAAAAACATGACCAAATGTCCTAGCAGATTTATTTTTCTATTCCTCTTTTTTTTTTTTTTTTTTTTTTATATTTTAAGAAAAAGAAAAAAAAAATACATAAGACAATGTTTTGTTACTTATATTTTAATAATGTTTGTTTTATGAGGGCTGCTCCAAAAGTAATGCTTCCTATTTTGTTATGTTATGTTGGCCCATATGTCAGAGATGGATTTTGGAGGTATGGCAGCAGAAGTTGAACCTTCCCACCAATATTCCCTTACATTTTATTGCTGTACAACAGATGGCAGCAGAGGGGCGGCCTGACAAGATGGTGTCTGACAGAAGATCATCCTTTCAGGGAAGGGAAGAGAAGGATTGAGGAAAGAGAAAAAGAATTAAGACTCCAAAGCAACAAATTATTTACTCGTTGTTATTTGCACTTGGGTGCTTGTTGCTCAGGTATCTGGTTTTATCTCAGACAGAGCATAAAATTACACTAGTTTTCATCAAAGCCACAACAGCTGTCACTTTTTGTGAGGATCAAATTTCTGCCTCTGTGCTTATATTGGAGCACTGTCAATGCAGGAGTATTACCATCACCTTTTTATTTTAATCTACTTGGCTTTTCCTCCACACCACTTTTTGTCTTCTGTATTATTATTTACATATTTATGTAGGCAACTCTTTTGAAAATCAGCCATGTTTCTCTCTGGATATTGGAATTTAACTGGTTAAAAAAAAAAAAAAGAATTGTGAACATTGAGGGGGGAAACACAGAAGTGCTTTAAAACTACAATTCAGAAGTAATTAATTTTGCAAATTAATCAATATAAAGAGAAAAGTACACAAAGGTCGTTTCATAAATAAAATGCAAACAAATGAATTAGGTCTGTGTTCAAATAAACGCTAAGACCATTTTTTATACCATCAAGAGCCAAAGATCTTCTCCCTTTGGAATTTTCTGATGTTAGTGCTTTGCATTTCTCTTTTAGCTATTGATAGATTACATTTGCAGTTTTGTGCCCTACATTCAAGTCTAAACAAAAAAAGTCAAACTTCATACTTTTTCTCATTTCCTCCTTGCACACTGCAGACATACTTAATCCTAGCAGAACCAATTGGCCTGTTTGGCTTTGCCTTAGTAATATAATAAGTATTTGGATAAGAAATCATTATCGAAAGGAGAGCCATTTCAGTATCTAAAGTGGAGCTAAAGTGGAGGAAAGAAGGGGTTAGATTTTTTTAGCAGGGTCCATGGCAATAAGACCGTGGGAAATGGTTTCAAACTAAAAGAAGGGTGGATTTCGGTTAGATAAAAGGAAAAAGTCTTTTACAATGAAGGTGGTGAGGCACTGAAACTGTTTGCCGAAATATGTAATGGAAACTCCATCCCTGGAGACATTCAAGGCCAGGCTGGACCAGGCTCTGAGGAACTTGATCTAGATGTGATGTCCTTGCTCGTTGCAGGAAATCTGGACTAGGCGTCCTTAAAGTCTCCTCCAACTCACATGATTCTACGATTCTATGAAATCCACATGATGTCCAGGACCTTAAAACCACATGTAGGGGAAGCGCAGTTAGAAAGACAAGCATTGCCAATAATTCAACAGCTCCAAAGGCAAAGACCAAGAGATCTTCCATGACCCCCAGAAAAATACATTGTGTAATAAGTAACTTCTTGGATGATCTGTATTAAGTCAATGCTGCTTACTTTTTTCCATGTCCAAAACATAACTGAAGGATATTCCAGGTGAACTAGCTGTCAATAAAAACCAAAAGTGGTTCTTGGGGTGAAAGAGTATTATTGTTTTTCTTCAAGTTATAGATGGTCAATAGATAGAGTGGCTTTGCATTCCATAAATTTAATATACGCTATCTATCCAGTATATATGGGGTCAGATGACTTATATATCATAGTCCTGAGGAAACTGGATGCTGTGATTGCCAAGCCACTCTCCACCATATTTGAAAAGTTGCGGTTGTCAGGATACATCCCTGGTGAAGGTAAAAAGGGAAACATCATTCCCATTTTTAAGAACAGGAGAAAGAAAAATGCAGGGAACTACAGACCAATTAGCCTCCGATCTGTGCTTGGGAAAATCATGGAGCAGATCATCCTGGAATACATCTTAGGGCAAATGTGAGATGAAGAGGAGATATGAGACAGCCAGCATGGCTTCACCAAAGGCAGATCATACCTTATCAATCTGGTGACCTTCTGAAATAGAGTGATGGCATTGATGAACAAAAAAAGAGCAAAGGATGTAGTCTACATGGACTTCCACAAGGCTTTTGACATGCTCCCATATTACATTCTTATCTCTAAATTGGGGTTATAAGGATGCAAAAAGCAGACTATTTTGTTGATAATTAGTTGATTGGATAATTGCAGCCAGAGGGCTGTGGTCAACGGCTTTATGTTCAAATGGAGGACACTGATGAGCAATATCCACCATGGATCCATCTTAGGACTGGTGTTCTTCACATCTTTATCATGATCTGGACAGTGGGATAAAGCACCTTGTCAGATAGTTTGCAGATGACACCAAGATAAATGAGCAGTTGATACATTAAAAGGGATAGATGTCATCCAGAGGGACCTGGACAAGCTTGAAGAATGGGCTCAAAAGAACCTAAAGTAATTCACAAGACCCAAGAGCAAGCTGTTGCACTTGGATAGAGACAGACCTTAATATGTGTACAAAATTAGGGAATAACTCTCTGAGAGCAGCCCTGCAGAGAAGTACTTGGGCATTCTGATGGATGAAAATGTTGACACGAGCCAGCAATTTGCACTTGTGGACTATAATGCCAACTCTACCCTGGGCTGCATCAAAAGAGGGGTAGCCAGCAGGCCAAGGGAAGTGATTGTCCTCATCTTGTAAGGCTCTTTCTGGAGTAGCATATTCAGGCCTTCAGCACAAGAAAGGGGCTGTTGGAGTGTGTCCAAAAAAAGGCCATGAAGATGATCAGCAGGCTGCATCACTTCTCCTGTGAAGAAAGACTGAAAGATGTAGGTTTGTTTAGCTTAGGACAGGTTGCAGAGACCTCATTTCAGCCTTCCATGCTTAGAGGGATCTTATAAATAGGAGGGTGACAGACATTTCATATGTTTCAAGACAAAAGGGTGATGTTTCACTTAGACGGTGATGAGGCACCAGAACATGTTGCCCAGAGAAGTTGTGGCTGCAACATCCCTGAAAGCATTCAAGACCAAATTAGATGGGCACTTGGAAATCTGATCTAGTACCTGATTTAGTGCTTCACCATCTGAGCTTCGTGGAATCCTCTGCCCTATCAGGGACATTTTCTCCAGGACCTTCTGGGAGAACAGCACTGTGGCATGTCACCACATCTGAGACAAATACAGTGATTTGAATCCAACTGAGGCTTTCTTAACACCTTTAGTTGCATTTGTGTGAATTAGTGTCAGAACTTCTTTTGGCTTTCTCTGTTAGCTGCATTTTTTGAAGGGCAGTGGAACTACCGTCACTTGAAATTTCTGTGTGGGTATGCAATAGTTCTCTGAGATTTATTCTCATCAGGTGTAACAACTGTTTTTCAAACTACTGACCTATTGGCCTTGTCTTTCTGTTGGTGAAGATCATGGAGCAGAACCTCCTGGAAACTATGGTAAAGCTCACGGAAAAGAGGGAGGTGATAGGAAACTATCAGTATCAACTATCACCAAGGACAAGTCCTACCTGATCAAAAAATGGCTTATCATAAAGTAACTTACTCAATGAACAAGAGAAGAGCTACTAATGTCATCTATCTGGATTTTGATGTCAAAGGCCTTTGACATGTTTCCCCACAATATCCTGCTCTCCAAATTGGAAAGATACGGACTTGACAAGTAGATAGTTAAATAGATGGGGATCTGTGAGATTAAACACAGAGAGTGGTGGACGGTTGTTCAATATCTCAGTGTCATTAATGAGTGATGTCCCTCAGCTGTCAGTCCTGGGTCTGATGTTCTTTAATATCTTATGCAAGATAACACACTATAATACGCTATAATACAATATAATTAAAATTGAAAGTAATAAATCAAATGTAATGAGAGACAGTCACACACAGAGACAGGCTGCAGACAGAGGGTGGTCATCAATGGCTCAGTGTCCAGGTGGAGGCCGGTAATGAGCGGCATCCCCCAGGGGTCTGTCTTGGGACCGATGCTCTTTAACATCTTTATCAATGACATCGATGATGGAATCGAGTCCACCTTCAGCAAGTTTGCTGACGACAGCAAGCTGAGTGGTGTGGTTGACACGGTGGAAGGAAGGGATGCCATTCAGAAGGACCTCGAGAGGCTAGAAAGGTGGGCCCGGGTGAACCTGATGAGGTTCAACACGGCAAAGTGCAGAGTTTTGCACTTGGGCCGGAGGAATCCCAGGCATCCATACAGACTGGAAGGAGCGGTCCTTGAGAGCAGCCCTGTGGAGAAGGACCTGGGGGTCTTGGTAGATGAAAAAGTTAATACGAGCCAGCAGTGTGCCCTTGTGGCTCAGAAGGCAAATGGTATCCTGGGCTCCATCAAAAGAGGAGTGGCCAGCAGGGACAGGGAGGCGATTGTTCCCCTCCACTCTGCTCTTGTGAGGCCCCATCTGGAATACTGCATCCAAGTGTGGAGCCCCCAGTACAAAAAAGACAGGGAGCTAGCTTTTGGGCAGAGTCCAGAGGAAAGCCACAAAGATTATAAGGGGACTGGAACACTTTCCCTATGAAGACAGGCTGAGGGAGCTGGGCTTGTTCAGCCTGGAGAAAAGAAGGCTGCGGGGTGACCTCATTGCAGCCTTTCAGTACCTAAAGGGAGCCTACAGAGGGGAGGAGAATCAACTCTTTGAAAGGGTAGATAATTGCAGGATGAGGGGAAATGGTTTTAAGTTGAGGGAGGGGAGATTTAGGTTGGATGTCAGGGGGAAATTCTTTACAGAGAGAGTGGTGAGGTGCTGGAACAGGCTGCCCAGAGAGGTTGTGGATGCCCCGTCCCTGGAAGTGTTCAAGGCCAGATTGGATGGGGCCCTGGGCAGCCTGGTCTAGCATTAAATGAGGAGGTTGGTGGCCCTGCCTGTGGCAGGGGGGTTGGAGATTCATGATCCTTGAGGTCCCTTCCAGCCCGGCCATTCTGTGATTCTGTGAGTGTCCAAAAAGTGAATAGGTCTCACCATAACACTGAGGTGAGATAAGCAATCCAGTTGAGCAGCAGGGAGGAGAGCCTGACGAACACATCAGGAGACTTTGCAGGGGGTTGTATCTCCTCTCTGACTGCAAAGCCCCCTGGGGTATGTAGGTCTTCTTCTCTTCCAGACAGGTGGAGCATTAACACTTTTAACTCCAAGTGCACTACATGATGTTATGATGTGGAATACTGATAACCAAGAATCATAAAACAATGACACAGTTACATCAACAGTAGAATGAAGTGCACCCTCAGAAAGTTTGTGGATGACACCAATCTGTATGATGTGGTCAACATACCTGAGGGACAGGATGACATCCAGAGAGATCTAGACAGACTCGGGCAGTGGGCTCAAGAAAACTTCTTGAGCTTCAACAAATCCAAGTGCAAGATCTTGCACATGAGTTGTGCCAACCCCCCTGTGTTGTGCTGAGGCACAAAACGATTGAGCACAGCACTGTCAGAATGTCTTTGGAAATACTGATGGTTGGCAAACTGGACATGAGTCAACAGTTCAACATTATAGCTTGGAAAGACAACCACATCCTGGGCTGCAACAAAAGAATGGCCAGCAGGTTGAGGGAAGAGATTTTACACTTCTGCTCTGAGCTGGTGAGACTTCACTTAGTGTACTGACTCCAGATGTAGAGTGCTCAGTACAGGAGAGATATGGACCTGTTGGAATGCATCCAGAAGAGGGACAACCCATGAGAACTAATGAGGTTCAACAAGGCCAAGTGCAAGGTGCTGCACTTGGGTCAGGGCAATCCCAGGTATACAGCCTGAGGGAAGATCCTTGAGAACAGCCCTGCAGAAAAGGACTTGGGGGTCCTGATGGATGAGAAGCTGGACATGAGCCTGTATTATGTATTTGCGGCCTGGAAGGCATCTATATCCTGGGCTGAACTAAAAGAAGAGGCCAGCAGGGGAGGCTTCTGTGAGGCCCCACCTGGAGTACTGCGTTCAGGCCTAAGGCCCCCAGCACAAGAAAGATGCAGAACTCTTGGAACTGGTCCAAAGGAGGGCCACTAAGATGGTCAGGAGACTGGAGCACCTCGCCTATGAAGAAAAGTTGAGTTAACTGGGATTGTTTAGCTTGGAGAAGGCTCCAGGGAGACCTCATAATGGCCTTCTAGTATTTGAAAGGAACATATAATCAGGCTGGAGAACCACTGCTTATGAGGGTGCATAGTGATAGGACAAGAGGGATTGGTTTTAAAGTAAGACAGAGGAGGTTTAGGTTAGATATAAGGAGGAATTTTTTCACTCAGAGGGTGGTGACGCACTGCAACAGGTTGGCCAAGGAGGTTGTGGATGCCCTATCCCTGGAGGCATTCAAGGCTAGGCTGGATGTGGCTCTGGGCAGCCTAGTCTAATGGCTGGCAACCCTGCATACAACAAGGGGGTTGAAATGATGATCCATATGGTTCTTTTCAACCCAGGACATTCTGTGATTCTATGATGGAACATCTTTTTTTATGAGGACAGGCTGAGAGAGCTGGGGCTGTTCAGCCTGGAGAAGAGAATGCTCCAAGGATACCTGACAGCAGCCGTTCAGTATCTAAAGGAGGGGAAGGGATATACCAAAGAAGGGGATGGACTCTTTAGCAGGATCTATGATGATAGGCCAAGGTGAAAAGGTTTTAAAAGAGGAGTGATTTATTTTGGATATAATGAAAAAAGGTTTTATTATAAGAAGCACTGGAACAGATTGCTCAGAGAGGTGGTAGATTCTCCATCTCTGAAGACATTCAAGGTCAGGGTGGATGGGGCTCTGAGCTGATCTAGCTGTAGATGTCTGAGTTCCTCACAGGGGATTTGGACCATAAGACCATTGACAGTCCCTTCCAACTCAGAGAATTCTATGATTTCATGATGTCAGATTGGAAATAACCACATTAGATGCATATAGTTTTATAGTGATCCACTTCTGTGCACACAAGAGAGTATTAGATTTTTATCTTCTGGTTGGTACTCTCTACTTGGTTGTTTTATTTAAAAAGACAGTCACACTTCATATTAAAAAGCCCTTGGATGCTTAGTTATTTTACATACTAAGGTTTTCTTCTGAGATTTTGCCACGTTAGATATATTTGGTATCTAAAGCTGATATTTCTCTGCTATATACAGTAATGGCCAATTCTTCAGTGCCTTCTACCAAGACAAAAACATCTACAATACCTTTATTATAATATTGGAACAAAAATGGTGTCCACATGTAATCAATCTTTCAATGTGAAGACAAGCTTCTTCCAAGTTAATGCAATGATATATGAGGTAAGAAATATAAATAAGGTAAGTGGTACTTATCCACTTCGGTATTTTTCTTCTTTGATGCTTTTTCCTTTTTTGTTTATTTTCCACAATAATTTTATAATTTAATCTCCTGAAACATCACCCCTAAACAAACAAACAAACAAACAAACAAAAACACAAAAGTAGAGAAACTGTTTTGATTTTGTCATTTAGTAAATCCTAATATCATATAGACATATGGAAGTGAGAGGATCTTTCTACTATATCAGAAGCTCATTATTAATTCATTTTTACATCAATATATTTATTTCAATCTCAAAATTTGAAATGTTAGTTATAAACTAATTTAAAATAATTAAAAAGTAAATATTTCAACTATTGTGTAAATAAAATTGTTTCTAAGAAAAATGCCTAATATATATATATATATTATTATGGCAACTATTAATCATGATGAAGGACTTATATTAGAAAATAGTGACATTCAAACATGTTTTTACATCTTGTTGTAAATGATAGTTTTGTTGCTTTTTCTTGAAGCAGGAGCCTTGAAAAGTAGTATGAAAAAAAGAGATAAAGGAAATAAAACCTCTATTATGTTATGTAAGAATTGAACAAGCAAAGAAAGAAAGAAACAATTAGTATGTGTCTCGCTCCAATTTATAGGAGGGAGATGAGGCTCTTTTAATATCTGTATACCCGGTGTGAGATTAAGAAACAACGGTTCATATGTTAGTCCAACCAGTTTATTATAAATCTAATTAGGGAGACGGGGAAGGGAAGGAGTGCGATAGAAAAGCTAGGAAAAAAGCAAGAATGCCGTGAAGCGGGGATAGTCACCACCAGGATCCAGCGGCAGTCCCGTTGCACGATGTTCCGAAGGTCCGAGGCAGAGGCAGCAGGGGGGAGAGTAGCAGCGAGGAAGGCCTTGGGCAGCAAGCAGGTAGCAGGAAGAAGTCGCAGAGCCAGTCCAGGAGGAAGCAGCAGGATTCAGGTAGCAGGCCCAGGAGAGTCCGTCAGTGTGAAGGCATTCCGTGGTGAGGAATCTGATGGCAGAAACCCCCATATCCTCATGGTTTTCGATTCCTCTTTTATCCTGCTTCTTCTCCTGCCTACGTGACATCCCTGGGCGCTTGAGCAGGAGTCACGCGAGTACTTCCTGAGATGGCCATCTTCCTTGAGATAAGCCCACACAAAAGACCACTTCACAGCTATTAAGCTGCAGCTTATCTCTCTCTTGTGGCACCCGCCCTTGTCCATCTGTGACCCTCGGACAAAAGATTTCACAATCCTTGCCCAGGACTTGTCCATCAAACTTCTCCAGACAAAAGATCTCTCAACCCCTGACCAGGACTTGCCAGAACTTGTTCGTCGGCGTCCTCAGCAAGCTTTGAGACAATGATGATGCAAAATAATAATCTCTTACAGTATGCCAGAGTCTAATATTTAAGTAAATTGTTGTTAAAGATTTGCAGTCATTTGGAGTCAGTTGTTGACAGTTGTGACAACAACTAAAAGCAGAAACCTTATAAAAACTAAAATCATTAAAATAACCTAAATAAATGAAATGAAATAGTTTTAATTTAAGACATAATTTTGAATACCTATTCCATCTTCCAGTTAGGGGAGAAATATTCCCCATTATGCTTACTTTGTAATTTTCCCTACGCTCTTTTTAAAATTCCTGAAATCCTTATTAATGAAATTTTAACAACTTGTGTCGGTCAGCTATTCCACAGAGTATGAGATAAACCATATTACTTTCCTGTATGCAGTTCTTTCACAATTTTTGTTTGCTATCCTACTTCTAAAATTCGTAATGACAACAGTTGTTGAAAATATGAATTTAATATTTCAGCAGCTATACAGGAAAGGAAGAAGAAGCAGACTTCTCCTATTCTATAAAGAAAACTTGTAATAGTCAAGAACTGAATTTGGGCTTGAAAACTAATTTTTAGATAGAAAATAATATTTATTAATGAGATGGAAAGCACTGTTTATTTAGTCCTTGATTCTCTGAAAATCGTCAGATTGTGCTGATGTAGTTTTCTGAAGATGTCTCTATTTTTTATCAGCATGCTTCCAGTTGTATTAGAACACAGAGTGAAAATCTTCAAGGTCTTTGCTACTATGTTACACCTAAACCATATCAAGCTTCTATTCACCTAACAAGTTCTCAGAACAAGTTGCTGACCGACCTAAAAGGGCGAGTCTGTTCATACGCGTTTAGCATAAGACACAATTAACATAATGCCTGTAGTTTTTACTAGCAATGGCAGTGCAATTTAAATAGGGCCATTGGGTACAATAGTACTTACAATATGCTACATTACTCTGTAAAGATTGTGAGAAAAACAAGGTAAGAGTTAACTCTGCTTCATGGGGCGTTTACAGGTCACTGCTTCATGGGGCAACATGTCACTGCTTTAACTATGACTTTTGCTAGCTAGTATGCTTAATTCAGACACAGAATGTTCTTTTAGAGTATGACATACTTTTCCATACAAGTGTTCTCACCATTCAGAGTAAGTAGATTAATGTGCTGAATCTAATAGCATCTTATAGTTGGTCTGTGTAAAAGGAATTGCATATTTTCATGACAGGACTCAATGAAATAGGTGAATGATCCCCAAATTTGAAAGTTATTCCCCTTCCTTTTCTGAAACCTTGAGAAGTGTGTAGACTAAAAAGAGGAAGAATTGACTGAGAAAGATTACTATCTATGAGAGCTAATAGAAGACAAAAAGAGAAATGTCATGATAAAATTCCAAGGCTGTCAGCAATACTGGAGTTTTAAAAGACAAAGGCAAGTTTAAAATTAAGTACAGTGGAAATGAAGGAGGAATTCAGAAAGGATGACACCATCAGAGCAACACAAAATAATAGTTTGGATGGCAGGGAAAAACTAGTAGTGTCAGAGGAGACAGACCTTGCCCTGGTCAGTCCTGCTCTTGATAAGAAATCTAAAACAACTAATATATACTCCAGAATACGTATTGCATTACGATATAAAGATCACAGACTGTTACTAAGAGATCTTCAGTTACTACAAGATTCAAGTCTTTTTCAAAAAATATGATTAATATTTGCCTGATCTAAAGGCCCAGCACTACCAGCTCCTGTTGGGGTGGAGTGTATTTAATTTTTATACCCAAAGATACTCGAACAGTAAATAGAGGCAAGACAGAAAAAGGGAAAATTGCAAGCAGTGTGGTTAGCAAAGGTCAGGGCAGTAAAATTAAATGTTGGAAGGCAGTGCCTCTGGTATTAGAAGTTGTTTGGGTTATTCCCAGAGGAGTCTGCGGAGATATTAAGAGATCTTGGCTAAGACATTTATTCTAAAGGAGTTCTGCATTCCCTCCTCCCCCCCCCCTCCCCCCCCCCCCCCCCCCCCCCCCAAAAAAAAAAAACCAAAAAAAAAAACCTGAAAGAGGTTGGTCACAACTAACCTACATTCACAAGGGTAAATACCTGTTCAACAGACACAATCCCCTTTAATTACAATGTTACCCACTTAGTTGACTACGGTAAGCCAATTGGTTTAATTTTTTTGGACTTCAGCAAAGATTTCACTCTTGTTTCTCACACAATCCAACTGGACAAAATGTCCACAGGACACTGGGCAAATTATAATGGGATGGGTGAACAATTGGTTATAAGTTGGGCTCAGTGAGTTACAGAAAATGTTTACATCAAACTCTGGCCTAATGGAGTTCTACAGGATTCCATTTTAGGGTTTTCATAAATGATTTGGATACTTGAAGGTACATTAAATATGTTTGCAGATGATTGCAGTAAACTGGGGGGAACTGTTGATTCCCTTGAGGGAAGAGAAGTATTGCAGAGAGATCTTGCAGACTAGAGACCTGGGCAATCACAATGCACATGAAGTGTCAGATTCTGCAGTTGTGATGGGTTACCCTGGATGTGTGTAAAGACTTGGCTGAAGAGCAGAAAGGAAGCTATGGCTTCTGGCTGATGGCAAATTACATATGAACCAACAGTGTGCTATGACAGCCAAAAGGGTCCTATGTCCTGGGGCGCATCAGGTGCAGCATTACCAGCCAGTCAAGGGAAGGAAGTGTCTTGCTCTGTGCTTATGTGACCCCACCACAAAGTAGTGCATCGGAACATCAGAAGGAAGTACACTATTAGAGAGAATCCAAAGGAAAGCAACAAAAATGGTGTAGAGTCTAAAGATGTATGAGGAGTGCTTGAAGCCCCTGGGTTTGTTTAGCTTTGAGGGGAAACATCACAACAGCCTTTGACCTTCTCATGAGAGGGAGTGGAGGAAGAAGTGCTAATCTCTTTTCTGTGGTGGCTGTAATAAGACCCATGAGAACATCATGGAGCTACAAACCATGCTGGATCCATGGTGGTGACTATCTCCCCCTTGCTTCCTATAACGACTCCTTGCTTCTTTCATATCTTTTCTATCACCCTCCTTCCCTTCTTCATTACCCTAATTCATAATAGTGTCCGTCCTCCCCTTCCCCATCTCCCTCATTAAGATTTGTAATAAACTGGTCGGACCAACATTTGAACTGTTGTTTCTTAATCTCATGCCAGGTATACAGATATCAAAGAACCTCCTCTCCCTCTTGGAGCAAGACACTTATCAAGGCAGAATAGAGAGAACTTTGTGTACCTTTTATCTTATACTGTTAGACTGTATAATCGTTACAAGTTTTGATTGCTTCAACAGACTGACATATGTAAATTCATATTCCACACTGCAAATCTACCTGTGAAGCAAATTGTAGTTGTATCCGACTGTTTACACACAGATGCCTGTACTATCTTACTGAATTTTAGTCTTTTTTTTTTTTTTTCCTAGTACCTATATATAAATATTTGCTATATATTCTAAAAAATGTGCTATATAGATAGAGAGAGATACACAATTTAGTTAGCATCTTATTTTCCAGGTGTTATGCATTCCTTCCCAACTTCAAACCTTTAATCTTTCTGGTAAACATGTGATCCATTTTGATTTTATATTTCATTAAGTAGAAATACTACATACTAACAGGTTTAGATAAGCAAAGTAACTCAGAATACATTCTTTTGTTCTGCCTTGGAAGTGTCCCAGCTAATGCATGAAGGTTTCCCATCTTTTTACATATCCCTGCATTCTTAAGACTGTTCTGTATTTCTGTTTTCTTTCTTTCTTAAAAGCATTCTGGAAAGACTAAGATCAGAGATGAGTGTGAAGGACAGAAACTGATACTTCATAAGCTCAGGATACATTCCCTATGGAATTCTTTCAGTTTGGTTTAAATCCTTCCCTCCTAGTTATTTTAAGCAGAGAAAATGCACTCAGCTGGCTTTTGTTTAAGGTGGGAAGCAAGCCATGTATCTGTGTATGCTGTTTCTTTCTACATGGTTCAAATTAAAATGCATGAGGAGGCTCATCCTCCTTCTATCTTTTGTTACAAGTAGGAATAAGATGGGAAATCAGTGCTATTTGAAGAGACATAAATGATATTTTAGCAAAACTGACACAGGGCAGAGTTAAAGTCAAGTCATTTGGTCCCATAAAAATTAATATACATATATAGATATATATTGCATTTTAATTTTACACATTGTTGTACTCTGGAAGTAATTTTTCTATTTCTAGGGCTTTGATGAAAGAATGTGAGTGCGTATGATGTTATTGTTGCACAGACTGGAGGCAAGGGAATGAAGCATCATTGATTTGCTGTTATGCTGTCTTTTTCCATTTAATTAGATCGGAAAAATTGTTTTGAAAAATACACTGTATTAAATCATTTGAGGACAAAATTCTCTGGAAGATTTTATGAAGTTATTAGTGTGCTTATGTTAAGAACTCTCATTAAAAATAGACTTTCTAGATTTGTATGAAAGCACACTTGAGTATGATTATTCAATTTCCCTAAAAACAGATAAGGAAAGAGAGTATGTATGTAAGTATACATCAATAAATAAGAATTATTTATTATATTTAATCTATTTAATCTATTTCATACCCCTTGAGTAAATTAAAAATAAATTAACTTAGATGTAAATTGTAACATTTCATTTACCTTCTCAGTTGTATGTAGAGTGTATTAATGTAATTTGAAGTGGTAAGAAATGGGGAGAAAAGGGAAAATTTTCCATTTTGAAAATTGAAGAAAATGTTGAGAGTAAGAAGTGAAAATGAAGAATGAAGGCTGGTTGTTAAACTGTTATTATGACATATTTTCTCAAATAAATAAAAGAATCAAGGAATTATCTCAAAATTCTGATATTAAGAAAACCAAAGGGATTGAAAAAAACCTCTGGAGATCATTGAGTCCAACCATTCTGCTAAAGCAATTTCCTAACAATAGGTTATGCTGGAAAGCACCCATGTGTTTTTACTATCTCCAGGAAGGAGATTCCAAAACCTGGGCACCTTCTTCAAGTGCTGTGTCACCACAAATTAAAGAATTTTTTTCTCATCCTCCAATGTGTTAATGATTTTTGCAGCCTGCCACTGAACTCTCTACAGTAGTTAACTTGTCATTCACCAGAACACCTAGGTCCTTCTCTCAGAGATTCTCTACAGCATGTCAGCCCGCTGTCTGTACTGAGTCTTTCCATTACTCCTCCCCAGGTGTAGGAGGCAATAATTTCCCAGGTCCTCCTTCCTGCAGTTTTTGAAGACTGAGATAGCATTGGCTTACCTCCACTCCTTATAAGAATCTCCTGTACTCTCTATGACCTTTCAAAAAATGATAGGGAAAGCTTTGGCAATCACTTCTGCCAGCTCCCTCGGCATGGGGATGTAATTGTATAATCTGAGGAAACCTTTTGCTACCTATCACACTCCTTATACACCTTCCTGTTATCCACCTTTCAAACTTCTTATAATTGCTAAAATATATGTCAGGGTTCCTTTCAGTGTTATTCTTTCCTGTCGGTATTTCAGTAAGCTGTCCATGTGAATGATAATTATTAATGTAACTGTGCTTTTTTTAACAGCATGCTTTACCTATCTTAATAAAGAGTAAAAAAGATTTGGTCTTGAGAACTGAAAATGTATCAGCCTGCAATAAAGAAGGGGAAGAGGAAATCTGATGGTTTACTGAAACTCAACAAATACTTAATGTTCCTCCTGTTACAGTAATTTATGCAAAATTGGTTTGCTGGAGAAAAGGAAATGAACTAAACATTAAGATCAGAGTTCTGTTAATTCTTTATGATTAATGTAACTGGTATGACAGCACTGCATATGAGCCAAATTTTTGCTCTCATTTAAATCATAATTATCTTAATGGATCCTGTTAATTTGAAGAGAATTATTATGGGATTGCAGTTATGTAACAGAACAAAATATGAACCAATCTTCTCAATGACACTGAGATAACTGCTGAAGATATCATTTGTATTTGTTTTGGCAGCAACAAAAAATAGTACAATTAAAATCAAATCACATTAAATCCATTCACACCTATTAAGAATCTCTTCTTTTTATGGTCTGTCTACACACAATAAGCTTTTAAAATGTATATTAAAAAAGTGTCAGTTTCAATTCAATTATACATCTGCATGACATTTTTTCTAGAGCAGTAATATATCATTGTGTGGTAAAACCTGTTGGTTTTTTTTTTTTTCCCTAAAAATATTCAAATTCAAAACTCAATTCATATTAGATCTCATCCCTTCCTGTGCGTGTGGAAAGGGGGGGGGTACGGGGGAGAGTAAATCTTAATGTCTATATGTCTATGAAACTAAGTCTCTACAACTACCTGAAAGGAGGTTGTGCCGAGGTGGAGGTCAGCCTCTTCTGGATAGGATAGGATGAGAGGGAATGGCCTCAAGTTGCATCAGGGAAGACTGAGTTTGGATGCTAAGAAAAATTGCTTCACTGAAAGTGTCGTCTAGTACTGGAATGGGCTGTCCAGGAAGGTGGTTGAGTCACCATCCCTGGAAGTGTTCAAGAAACATTTAGATGTTGTACTAAGAGACATGGTTTAGTGGGAAATATTGGTGACAGGTGGACAGTTGGAATGGATGATCTTGGAGGACCCTTCCCTTCCCTTCCCTTCCCTTCCCTTCCCTTCCCTTCCCTTCCCTTCCCTTCCCTTCCCTTCCCTTCCCTTCCCTTCCCTTCCCTTCCCTTCCCTTCCCTTCCCTTCCCTTCCCTTCCCTTCCCTTCCCTTCCCTTCCCTTCCCTTCCCTTCCCTTCCATTCTTCTTTGTTCTTTTCTTTTAGGGAATTTTAAACAAACATCAGCTGAGTTAATTATTATTTTAATAGTAAAACTTTTGACTGTGTTCACTTTGTGATTAAAAATGGAACCCTCTAAAAGTATCTTTCTGCGTTTCCTAATGTCTATAAAACTACTGCCTGGAGTAAGAAGTCTGTGTGTTGGTACAGTAAGAATAAATGAACACTTTGTTCTAAGTTCTCTATAGAGATTTTTTATATTCTTAAATCAAAGGATGACAAGAATCTTTTGCAGGATCCCCACAAATAAAATTTGTCAATCTTTCATGCTCACTGTGCTCTATTATTATTTCTTCCCTCCCCTTTTCCCTTTCTTTCCCTTCCCCTCCTTTTTCTTCTCTTTTCAAATGGACATGGGTTATAAGTGTAACCTCAAAATAACTTAAAGCGTATGGTTTTTGTTCTGTTTTACAGTTACGAAAGAAAAAAAAAAAAAAATCAAACTATAATAAAGAACAAGCCTTTGCATAAACAGATGTGTTATATGCTTATGGTGTTTTCTTGCTTTATCATTTCACTGACTTTCTTTCTAGCTACAGTATTTTGAACCATTTACCTTTCATGGTTGCTCTAATTATATCCATCAAATGTGATGTGAGCTTAATTGAATTTTAATAGCACAGTACCTTCTTGTTTAGCAGCAGGTTTAACGGCATGTAATTTAGTTTTGATAAAGTATGTAATGCCAGATCCAACTACTAAATAATTGCTGGAAGTGCATTAAAAACTCATGCCTTGAATAGCATTACCATTCTGAATGACACTGCCATTCAGAATCCATCTAAATCAAACCAGAGTATAGCTTTGTATATGCACAGAATAAAGAAGAAAAAAGTATAAATAAGTTCAGTAAAAGCTAACTTAAAATAAGTTTTGGTTTTGATTTCTTTTTCAGTTAAATATATATATATATTATTATTATTATTATTATTATTTATATATGTCTCATGAGTTACATACAGAACAGAGAGTTTTCAAAATGCCTTTGGATGTGCAAATGCATTCTGAAGAAGAATCTACCAGCCATTGAGAAATGTCTTGAGAACTGCATATACCTCTCTTGACCAAAGCTAAAATATTTGCCATGAGAAACATATTGAATATAAATAATTGATGGACAGAATGAATGAAAGCGCATCTTAATCAGAACATCACAACGGGAAAAAACAATGTAAACAGAATGTGCACAACAGATCAGACAGAACCAGACATATCGTATGACTGGACCAATCCCTCCCCATCAGGCTATGTATTTTCAAGACATCATATGACTCAATACATTCGGAATCCTCTGACTGATGAATATGACAAAAAGATATTGTGAGAACCCAAGGTTCTCTTCAGCACTTAATAGGAAAAAAATAACAAATAAATTAAAATCAAACCAAATGTAATTGAATTTTTGTTTCTTTTTACAAGTAAATAAGAAATTTGGACACAAAAATAAAAATCAATATATCATTAATACAAGAAAAAAAAAAAATTGGAATTAAATAATTGATGTTGGGCAGCTATAGGAAGGACAAAGCAAATGAAATTATCATTATGTCCAAGCAGTCACTGGTGAAGACCACTGGCATTCAGCATAAGAGACTGAAAGTCAGTACCTTTTTCTCACTTTGGTGAAAAACCTACTCACAGAACTGTAATGTTTTCTGGAATATTCCAGAGTGCATTCATCTTTCCTGCACAAGGAAGAGTACCAAGTAGCTCCACTTGTAGTGTAGCCTTACTGGAGATATAGTCCTGCTGCTCAACACAGTTACTTTTCTAATGTAATAAGTGGAGTAAGTACAAAGAATAAACATCGTCTCAGTTTGCATTCCCTTACAGTTTAATCACTATGTCATCTGAGAACCTCTGCATCAAGTTGTTTTTCTAACACATTTCTGTCTGGAAAGTGATTCTAACCCATTAATACTCTAAGTGGAGACAGATCATTATTGTGTTAGCTGCCAAGGCAATATACAACAAGTTTACAGAAACGTTCTGAAATTTGCATAATCTATGTATAACAATCAAATTCAAAAAATGAATGAAAGCATGTTTATGTAGAATGATACGAATAAATAAAATGGGGATTTTTTTTCAGAAAAATAAGATCTAGGGATAGTATCTAGGGATTCTATTTTGTTTTTAAAATTCAGTGGTTTCAAAATTTCTTAGGAAACTAAATAATAGGTTACATTGCATTTTAATGGAACAATCATAAAATAGCGGAACAATATTTTTCATGAATCACTTGAAAGTATCTACAAGAAACAAGTGAGATTCATTGCATATGGAATATTTATGTGTTACTATATTTGACTGCAGTCTAAAATACTTAAGGGAGCTAGAGAAGTCATTTAAGAGATTTGAAACTGCTAATAACTGGGAGGGGGGAAAAAAAAGAGATTTCGAAACTTCAGATGTGTAGGAAAACAGGGTAAGATAAGCATAAGTCCTCCTACTGTAAGAGAAGAGCAAGCCCAGGAACACCTCATGAAAATGAATGTATACAGTTCTATAAGTCTGGATGACACATATCTCATGGTCCTTAAGGAGCAGGCTGATGTGGTTGCCAAACTGCTCTCCATCACATTTGAAAGTTGTGGTTGTCAGGCTAAGTCCTAGGTGAATGTAAAAAGAGAAACGTTGCCATTCTTAAAAAAGGCAGAAAGTAAGACCTGGGGAGCTACGGGCAGGTGAGCATCAGCTTTGTGCCTGGAAAGATTATGGAAGATCATCATGGAAGATATGTTAAGACACATGTGAGATTACGACATGATATGAGACAGTCAGCAGGGCTTCACCAAGGACAGATCATACCTGATCAGTCTGATAACCTTCTGCATAATGATGGCATTGGTGGACAAAGGAAAGGCAACTGATGTAGTCTACCTGAACTTCTGCAAGGTTTTTTGCATACTCCTATACTATGTTTTCATCTTTAAATTGGAGTGATAAGGATGCAAAGAGTGAACTATTCTGTTGATAATGAGTTGCTTTGATGGTCACAGACAGAGGGCTGTGCTGTAGTCAATGGTTTTATGCCCAGGTGGTGTTCACTTATGAGTAGTATCTATGGGGTCCATCTTAGGACTGGTGTTCTTCAACATCTTTATCAATGATCTAGACAGTGGAATCAAACACTTCATCAGCAAGTTTACAGATGAAATCAAGCTGAGTGGTGCAGTTGATGCGAAAGAAGGAAGGATACCATTGAAAAGGACTTAGAAATTCAAGTGCAAGGAGGGAGGCAAAATTTTACATGTTCTGATAATGAAAGGACAAGGAGAAATGGGTTTAAAAGAGGGGAGATTTAGATCAGATATGAGGGGGAAATTTTTCAGTCAGAAAGTTGTGAGGTGCTAGGACATGCTGCCCAGAAAAGTTGTGGTTGTCCTATCCCTGAAAGCATTTGAGGCCAAGTTGGATGGGCACTGTGCAAAGTGATCTAGAGCCTGATTTAGTGTTTGGCAACCCTGATCATGGCAGAGAGATTAGAACTTAATTATCTTTAAGGTCTCTTTCAGCCTATGTCATTCTATGGTTCTGTGAACAATAGTATGAAACAGCAGCAAGCCTTTGTTTTTAACATATTGTAATAATGGGAAAAAAATGACAATTTCTGACATGTTCTGTTATGCTTAAGGTAAAACATACACTCTCCATTTCTTTTCATAGAACCACAGAATCATAGAATCGTAAAATCACAGAATCATAGAATCACAGAATGGCTTGGATTGGAAGAAACCTTAAGGATCATCAATTCCAACTCCACTGCCACAGGCAGAGTTGCTAACTGCTAGATCAAATACTAGATCAGATTGCCCAGGACCCCATAGAACCTGGCTTTAAACACCTCCAGGGACAGGGTATCTACACCTCTCTGGGCTGCCTATTCCAACATCTCATCATTCTCTCTGTAAAAAACTTCCACAGACATCTAATCTGAATCTCCCCTCCTTTACTTTAAAACCATTTCCCCTTGTCCTATTGCTATCTACCTTTGTAAAAAGTTGATTTCCCTCATGTTTATAAATTCCCTTTAAATATTGGAAGGTTGCAATCCCCCACAGCCTTCTCTTTTCCAGGCTGAACAAGCCCCATTCTTTCAGTCTGTCTTCGTAGGAGAGGAGCACTGGCCCTCTGATCAATTTCATGAACTGCCTCTGGACATTCTCCAAAAGCTCCTCATCTTTCCTGCATTAGGTTTAATTTTTTGTTTCTTTTTTTTTTCATTGTTGTCTTTTCTGTATTTTTCTTCCGTTTAAATAGAATCTACATAGTGCTTTCAGTGTTATTTATCAGCATTTATGAAGCTGAGTCAGTTGTTTCTCTGGATTTGAAAACAAAGGTCTTAAATGCCTCTTAATTAAAGCAGAATCTCAAAATTGCTGTTGGAAATCACAAAATGGTCTTCCATTTCTCTATCAAATAATTCCAATAAACATTAAATTTTATATTACACAGATAATAAAATGTGCTCATTTCTGTGATCATAGCTGAATAGAAAGCTTAACTCTTTATAGGTGTTAGCAGAATTATTTCAGTTGCAAACACCCGGAATATGGATTTTGTCAAAAAGTAGCAATGCAGTCTCAGAGCAACACTGTGCTCCCCATGTTCACCCCCTCCTACTTTTTCTCCTTCCCCCGATCCTCTTCCTTCAGCTCCCTTCTTTGGACTGGCCCAGCTTACATGGCTCTGCACAGCAAGACAATGAACATCAGGACTGATAACACTCAGATTAACAACCATAAATCTATGTCAAGCTGGAGGCTGAAAGAACTGATAACAGACCCTTGCTTCAATAGCTGAGGACCAATTGAGCATACACCTAAAAGGTGACCCATAAGTCAGTCATCCTACCCCCATAAATTGTGAGCATCCCAAGAGCTCCTTTGAGTTCTTCTGCACAGCAGCTGACTGCATGACAGGATCTCCCCTTGAGCAGGGACATGTCTCGAGGTTACATCTGAGCAGAAATCCTTTACAGCTGGTTATCAAGATGCCTTGCAAATACAGATTCTCACTAAGTGACTAATAGTTTCTTTTAGACATTGTTAGCCTCACTAATATCTCATTTTAAATTGATTGTAAGCTTTGTTAACTTCACTAAGATAATATCTTAGGCTGTGCATGTATAATACTTAGACATAAACTGTTGACCAAGTACGGAACTGGGAGTGGATTCATCTGCACCCAGTCTCCTTGCCTCCCATGGTTAAAAGAGTTTAGTAATCGAGGAGGTCCACTCGTGAGTGAATGGGAGGGTCTTCTGTATGTGTGTGTTTAACCCCTCCCTCTATGCTGTAAATAATAAAGTGTATCCAGCCGTCTTGAATCTTGTGAAGTCCTTGTCTTAGTTAAAATTAAGCTTTATTAAATCACTATATTGTATCCATAATATACCAATAAATATTTTCTAGCTTCTCTTCTATGAGTGCCATGTAGTGTAGACACTAAATGCATGATATTACCAGTATTAGAGTCATTAAAAAAACAAAAACAAAAACAAAAACAAAAAACACATTCTAAAGGACAGTGAGAATAAAAACAACATTTAGAAGGGTATTTTTTTTCAGCAATCTGCTCAATGAATTTCTGGAGGCAGAAACTTGTCTTCTTTCCAGTAACTACGTTGGCTGAAATTCATTCCATTGGCAAAAATCTGGTATTGCTAGTCATTACATGAATCAAGACATAAAAACTTGGCAACAGCGAAACTCACTCTTCAGACATCACATGGCTATAGCCTTCAATTCCATCTGGAAATTATGTCAGAACTACATTTTCAGTTCACAAACCACATATTAAATCATAGATCTAGATCCAATTCCAAAAAATCAGTAAGTTCAACACTATATACCAAGGTGAGATCTTTCTAAATCCTCATGTTATAGAATTATGTCCTTTTTTCTTTTTTCTCCTTTTTCCACAGCAGAATTAGTCCCACATTTACTGAATTGAATGGATCAACCTCCTAATGTTGTGATAAACATCACAACAGTATCATTCTTTCTTAAAATCACTGTATTACATGCTTGAGTAATCATTAATTTCAAATTTCAGAATTTTACACAGACTGAATACCATGTCAACAAACAAAATGACACAAAGTAACGTTTGCTTTATTTCCCCTTTATAATAGGTTGAATAAGTACAAATAAGAAAGTTATGAAGCTTAGGGTACGGTCCCTGATGCAGTATTCACAAGACAGTAAATTTAAGAATCTTTCCTGGAAGAAGCAAAGCGGTATGTAGGACTGTGACAATGGATTTCAAGAGAGCCAACTTTGACCTCCTCAGGGACAGACATGGACGTATCCCATGTGTTCAGGCTCAGGAACGTAAGGGAAATCAAGAGAGATTTCTGTCTGTCAGAAATTGTAAGAAAGGTTCGGACAGCTGGTTACTCTGAGTGCCTTGAACTTTTTCCCAGGGACAAGGTAAGTTTGGCATAAGGTGTGAACAGGTGCGTGATCTTTTCCAGAAAGTGACTGGTTTGCAGGAAGCAGTTCAAAAGGCTGTGTAGTATTAGAGGCACTGAGACAGAGTTTGACAGGAAGCTTAATAATCATATTCCAGTAGTGGACAACACTGAGAGGGAGACACCTTGGTCCCTAATAGCTCACAAAAGCAGGGCTCCATTTCAGTCTCCACCACCAAGTTCACTATCAAGAACAGATATGAAGCTCTTGCAGCAATGGATACCCAAGGCACCCATTACAAACGTCTGCAAGGAAAAGTCATACGAATACGGTAAGAGAGTTGAGGAACCACAAGAAGGGCTTCCTTAAGTGTGTCAGTAACAAAAGGGAAACTACAGAAAATGTGGGCCAATTGCTGAGTGAGCTGGGTGCCCTGGTAGCAGAAGATACTGAGGAGGTGGAGGTACTGAATGCCTTACATGCTTCAGTTTTTCGTGCTAAGACTGCCCCCTGGAATTTCCAGCTCCTGGAGATAAGAGAGAGAGTCTGGAGAAAGCTTCCCCTTGGTCAGGAGGATGTGGTCAGAAATTGTCTAGGTAAGCTCAACATACTCAAATCCACGGACCCCAATTGGATGCAATCACAAATGCCGAGGGAGCTGGCAGAAGTGATTGCCAAAGGTTTCTCTATCATTTTTTGAAAGGTCATGGAGAGCACAGGAGATTCTTACAAGGAGTGGAGGTAAGCCAGTGCTATCTCAGTCTTCAAAAACTGCAGGAAGGAGGACCTGGGAAATTATTGCCTGTCACCCCCATCTTCATCTCCAGTAAAGCAATATTATCTCTAAGCAGGTGGAAGGGAAGATCATGAGGAGTGGTTAGTATTGATTCACAAAGGGGAAAACATATTTTATCAATCTAGTTGCCTTCCTTCTACTATGTTGTGATTGGATGGATAGGCAAGGGGAGAGTGATGGTTGGCCTTGGCTGCAGCAAGGCTTTTGATGCTGTCTTTTACAGCATCCTCATAGGTAAGATCAGGAAGTGTGGGGTAGGACAGTGAGGTAAATTGCAAACTGTCTGTAGCAGAGCTCAGAGGATTGTGATCAGCAGCACAGAGTCTAGTTGATGGCCTTGTATTCCCCAATCTTGGTGTTCAATATTGTTCAACATCTTCATAGGTGATCTGGATGAAGGGACAGAATGCACCCTCAGCAAGTTTGTTGATAATGCAAAGCTGGGAGGAGTGGCTGATACACCAGAAGGCTGTGATTCCATGCAGTTAGGCCTGGACTGGCTGGTGAATTAGGCAGAGAGGAACCTGATGTGGTTCAACAAGGAGAGGCATAGACTCCTACACCTCGAGAGGAGTAATGACAAGAATCAGTACAGGCTGGGAGCTGACCTGCCGTGGAGAATCTCCACAGGAAAGGACCTAGGTATTCCAGTGGATGACAAGTTAACTACTGGAGAGAGTCCAGTGGAGGGCTGCAAAAATCATTAAGGCCCTGGAGCATCTCCACTGTGGTGAAAAGCTGAGAGACCTTGGATTGTTTAGCCTGGAGAAAAAAAGAAGAAAAAAAAAATACTGAGAGGACTTTATTGATGCTTATAGATATCTAAGAAGCGAGATTCAAGATTCAAGTGCATGGAGCCAGGCTCCTTTTGGTGGTTTCCAGCAACAAGAGGAAGGACCACAGGCACAAACAGGAACAAAGGAATTTTCATATGAGCATGAGGACAAATTTATTTGCTTTGTGGTTACAGAGCACTGGAAGAAGTTGCTTTGAGGGAGTATGGAGTCTCCTTCCCTGAAAATACTAAAAACACATTTGGGTGCTTTCCAGAATGATCTACTGTAGGGAAATTGCTTTAACAGAAGGTTTGGACTCCATGACCTCCAGAGGTTCCTTCCAGTCCCTTTCATCATGTGATTATTATTATCTTGGACACAAATTCTATGCTGTGGATGATTATGACAAAAATGAGAACTTCCACAACAAAATAAACTTAACAGTTCTAATGGGCAAACAGCAGATCAGGCATAAAGTAATATATCGTATTTAATTTTCCAGGGTTTTGCTTTGGTTTTCTGGAGTTTTGGTTAATTAGCCTATTAGAATATCTCTCTATTTCTCCTTTCATCTTCTCATGGTTCATTTTACTATTAAAGTAGTAGTTTTTTGTTAATATTGCTAAGATTTATGGCATCGTTAATGTATTTTACCATACAATCCTCAAATGTTTTATGATGGATCTATACTTTATGATATAAGCTGAAGCACGAAAATATCAAGAGTGATTATTTATAGACATCCTTTCTGATATAGCAAGTGCCCAGTACTATCGCTAAAAATATATTGGAATCTGACAGTAATGTGTAACACGTGGTTTTTTGTTATTGTTGTTTTTATTGCTTTGGAGGAGTTCTCTGAAATGAGATAATTGAGTGTCTTGCTCCAACTTATAAGAGGGAGAGGAGATTCTTTGATATATTTATGCTAGATGTGAGATTAAGAAATAACAGTTCAAATGTTGGTCTGACCAGTTTATTACAAGTCTTAATCAATCAGGGAGATGGGGCTGGGGAGGCCGGTGACTATTATGAATTAGGGTGGTGAGGAAGGGAAAGTGGGAGATAGGAAAGATAGGAAAGAAGCAAGAATTGTGTAAATCCAACAGCATCCTGCTGCATGCTGTTGTGATGGTCTAAGGCAAAAGTGCAGGGGAGAGCAGCAGCAGATTAGCCGGCCTTAGGCAGCAAGTGGGTATAGCAACAGAACAAGTTCAGGAGGAAGTGGCAAGTCTCAGGTAGCAGGCCCAGGAGAGTCCATCAGAAGGCAGGCATCTGATATCAGACACCTATCCTCATGGCCGTTGGTCCTATTTTTATCCTCCTTCTGCCAACATGGCAATCCTGGGCGCTTGGGTCAGTGCCTTCTGAGATGGCTATCTCCCTCAAGATAAGCCCGCACAAAAGACTGCTTCCCGGCCATTAAGGGTGGCTTATCTCTCACTTGTTGCCCCTTGCCTGCGAGTCTTCAGACAAAAGATTTTGCCAACTTCGACCAGGACTTGCATGGACTTGGCCATCTGTGTCCTTTAGACAAAGGATTTCTCAATCTTTGACCAGGAATTGCCTGGACTTGTCCTAAGCAAGCTTTGAGACAGTGGTGCAAAAGAAAAATCTCTTACAGTGATCATTGTGGATACTTTTTCACAGTCTTATATGTGCAACTGACAAAAAGGAGATCTTGATAAACAACTTGGTGCATTTGCAAAGATTTTAATAAAGCAATTATTTTTTCAGAAATGACCAGCTTTTTCCAAAAACTTTAATACACATTTTTTGTATCTGATAAAAAACTCTTAAGTAAACAGCTCAATGAATTAAAAACTGATAAACACAACACAGAATAATTAATTATTTTCTTTAAAAAACTGCAGGAGTGGTACAAGCAATTTTGTTTATGTTATTTGCTATGAAATAGTCTTATAAACAACTGCCATGAGATATTTCATAGATTCTTTTATGCCTAATTAAGAATAAACACATTATTCCATGTTTTCCTTCAGGAAGGTTTTAATATAACCAGACTTCTCTACTTGTCCTTTTATAAAGCTTTTAAGGATCAGACATTTTTAAATTTTTCATCAGTTCATCATATTTGAATGAGGTTAAACAACAAATTAGAAAGTTGCCCTGAGATATGAAGAGATAGACAAATATGTAAATATTCAGGACTCTTTTTTTTTTTTTTTTTTTTTTTTTTGGAAAAATAGGAAAATAATTCATTTTCAGTGTTAAGCTAGGTGATTAGCTTACTTAGGAGGACTTGCCTCATGCTCATGCCTCTACCTATTTGATCTTGCTGCTGATAATCTACTATGTATATATGCCTAACATCTGAACTCCAAAAACAATTAAAATTTATCTCTTTATCTTGAGAGTATTGATTAATTAATTTGCCCATATAATAAATAGCTTTTCTGCCTTCTTTGCAAAATATGCTTGTAAATGAAGACCAGTACTCACAGTTTACAGGAACAAGAAATGTTTCAGAATGTCT
Source organism: Lophura nycthemera (assembly GCA_021292215.1). Classification (NCBI taxonomy): domain Eukaryota; kingdom Metazoa; phylum Chordata; class Aves; order Galliformes; family Phasianidae; genus Lophura; species Lophura nycthemera. Next base: position 72,633 of record JADANK010000306.1, read on the forward strand.
TTCCCTATTGCTCATTTTAGGACGTTTATCTAAATTCTATCTGCTAATTACTGAAATTCTTTTAAATATGCAATTATTAATTAAAACCAAACACAAAAGAAAACAAATAAAAACCATATTTCCAGTTTGCAGTCCTACTGCGATAGACTATACTATGAAATATATATATACTTTTGTTCCCAGGAAGATGAACTTCTAAGTTTTCAGTGTCCCATCCATCAAAATTCCATGGAAAATAATTATATTGAGTGCAATATTTTTTTTACCAAACTTACTCTGAGAAGAAAAGGTATGAACTCTGTCCTTTCAACCATTCTTTGTTCCTGTTAATAGAGATAAGACAGAGATGGCAAGAGATAAAGAGGTTAATTGCCAGGCTTCAAGCTCATAGCTACCTCTGGGGACCTTGGGAGGGGAAAGACAAACTCCTAGCTAGGTAATTCTACCTTGCTGATTGATTACTATGATTACTAGCATCAGAGTAGGACTAAGCTTTGCCAGCAACCTTTCTGAATGTTAGAAGACAGTCTTTCCACTATACTTGTTTGAAGATTCTGGATGGGTTTCAAATTATCAGTTTTAAGTCAGTGACAGGTATTGAGTGCTGACACTGAGTTGCTGACACAATTTGGTCACTTTTCATAGAATCATAGGAAAACCAAGGTTTGAAAGGACCTCCAAGATCATCCAGTCCAATCATCCACAATCAATATTTCCCACTAAACCATGTTCCTCAGTACAACATCTAAATGTTTCTTGAACACCTCCAGGGACAGTGATTCAACCACCTCCCAGAGCAGCTTGTTCCAGTGCCTGACCACTCTTTAGGAGCAAAAGATTTATCTGACATCCAACCTGAATCTCCCCTGGCACAATTTGAGGCCATGTCCTCTTATCCTATCATTCGTTACAAGGAAGAAGAGGTCAACTCCACATCACCAGAATCTCCCTTCAGATAGTTGTAGAGAGCTATAAAGGTCTCCCCTACGCCTCCTTTTCTCCAGGCTAAACCATCCAGTTCCCTCAGCTACTCCTCGTAAGACTTGTTCTCTAGACCCTCACCAGTCTTTGTTGCCTTTTCTGGAACTCTCCAGCACCTCAATGTCATTCTTGTAATGAGGAGCCCAAACTGAACACAGTACTTGAGGTGTGGCCTCAAAGGGGCTGAATACAGAGGAATGATCACTTCCTTGCTCCTGCTTGCAACAGTATTTCAAGCCAGAATGCCATTGGCCTTCTTGGCCAGCTGGAACATAACTGGCTTATGTTCAGCTGAGCATCAACCAACACCTCTAGGTCCATTTCTTCTATGCAGTCTTCCAATCACTCTGCCCCAAGCCTGTAGCTTTGTCTGTGACTGTTGTGGACAAAGTAAAGGACCTGGCACTTGGTCTTCTTAAACTTCATCCCATTAGCCTCAGCCGAGCTATCCAGCCTGTCCAGATCCCTTTGTAGGGCCTTGAAACCCCACAAGCAGACCAGCACTTCCTGCCAACTTGGTGTCATCTACAAACTTATTGAGGATACACTCAACATCCTCATCTAGATTATCAGTAAAGATATTTAACACAGTAAAGATATGGCCCCAGTACCGACCCCTGGGAAACACTACTCATGACAGAGTTTGGGAAATGGAGAGCTTCTCTCTGGTTGAAGAGGAGATGGTCCGAGTGCATCTAGATGGAGTCAATGTGCACAAATCCATGAACCTTGATAGGATGCATCCATGTGTGCTGAGGGAGATGGCAGAAGTGATTGCCAAACTGCTCTCTATCATCTTTGGTAAGCGTTGGAGAACAGGAGAGGTGCCTGAAGACTGGAAAATGGACAATGTCACTCCAGTCTTCAAAAAGGACAAGAAGAAGGATCCAGGAAACCGCAAGCCAGTCTGTCTCACCTCTGTCACTGGAAAGGTGGTGAAGCAGCTTGTTGTAGATGCCATCTCCAAGCAATTGGAGGAGAAGAAGGTCATCAGGAATAGTCAGCATGGCTTCACCAAGAGAAAGTCATGCTTGGCCAAACTTGTAGCCTTCTATAATGGCACCACCAGCTGGGTAGATGGGGGGAGAGCAGTGGATGTTGTCTTCCTTGACTTCTGCATGGCTTTTGATAATGTCTCCCATTACATTCTGATAATGAAGCTGAGAAAGTATGGGATAGAGAGGATGGTGAGGTGGATTGATAATTGGCTCACTGGCCAAGCTCAATGTGGTGACTGGCGGTGCTGAGTCTGGTTGGGGACCTGTGACTAATGGTGTTCTGCAGGGATCTGTGCTGGGTCCAATCTTGTTCAATATCTTCATTGACGATCTTGATGAGGGGATAGTGTCCACCCTCAGCAGGTACACCAATGATTGGTAGGAGTGGCTGACACACCTGAAGGCTGTGCTGCCATTCAGTAAGACCTGGACAGACTGCAGAACTGGGCAGTGAGAAACCAGATGAGGTCTGACAAAAGCAAGTGTAGAGTCTTGCACCTCGGAAGGAATAACTGCTAGTATCAGTACAGGTTGGGACATCAGAAGCTCCGCAGAGAAGGACCTAGAGATCCTGCTGGATGGCAGATTGGCCATGAGCCAGCAGTGTGCCCTGGTGGCCAAGAAGGCCAGTGATATCTTGGGATGCCTTAAAAGAAGTGTGGCCAGCAGATCAAGGGAAGGGATCCTCCCACTCCACTCTGCCATGGTCAAGACTCACCTGGAGTACTGTATCCAGTTCTGGGCTCCCTGGTACAAAAGACAGGGATATCTTGGAAAGAGTCTGGTGGAGGGCCACAAAGATAATAAATTACCTGGAACATCTGCCCTGTGAGGAAAGGGTGAGTGACCTGGGTCTGTTCAGCTTTGAGAAGAGAAGTCTCAGAGGTGATCTTATTAATGTTTATAAATACCTTAAGTGTGGGAGTCAAAGGGACGTGGCCAACCTCTTTTCAGCAGTCTGTGCGGCCAGTACAAGGGGAAGTGGCCATAAACTGGAGCATAGGAAGTTCCGCACCAATATGCGAAGAAACTTCTTTATGGTGAGGGTGATGGAGCACTGGAACAGGCTGCCCAGGGGAGTTGCTGATTCTCCTTCTCTGGGGATATTCAAGACCCACCTGGATGCCTACCTGTGCAGCGTGGTCTGGGGAGCCTGCTTCGCAGGGGGTTGGATTTAATGATCTTTAAAGGTCCCTTCCAGCCCTTTCAATTATGTGATTATGTGATTCTGTGACCAGTCGCCAGCTGGATTTAACTCCACATAGACCTCATGTAATAATAGGTTTGGGGGAAAAAATACCCTAATGAAAGTAGAAATGAGAATGAAAGCCAGTGAGCAGAAATAAAAATCAAAGAAATAATAGGGGAGGAGCAAATATATCTCTGTGTTTTTAACCTTTGTAATAGTAGACAGCAGTGGGGCCTTGACAAAGTCTGATAGCATCTCTCAACTGAAATTATTAAGTGAGAAATAACAATTTGGACTATGTGATTTATTGATGTACAGTTCTCTGATGAGTTAATAAAATTGTGGCTTAATTAAATGATCTCACTCATGTCCCATCTTTTTTTCTGCATGACTGGTATGATTCTCACTTCCTTCATTTCTCACTTAAAAAAGAATATATTACATTTGTATAATGTTCTTTGCTTAAAAGCTTTCCAGAAATTATTAATCTATGAGATACTTTCTATGGAGAGTAGAACTGTAGCTGTTTAAACGCATTTTGCATGTGAGTCAGACTTGAAAAAAATAAATTAATTAATATGTATACACATACAAAAGATGAGGGTGCAGGAATAACTTATGTGAACAGGATGCAACCAACTAAATGGGATTTTTTACAAATCTAGCCTTGCTTAGTCTTGTGAGAAATGCCAATGGATTTTTAATAGCTATGAGGCATGCAAGCTTCTGTTCGGTTAGCTTTAGCTTTCCAGAAGACTACAACAATATTTTTCTTCCTTTGACATCTGGCAGAAGTGTTAGGCAGGAAGTACACATTTTAATCCTCCTTCAACCTATCATCCACTATAGAACTTATATGGTTATTGGATTTATGTCTATATTATTTATGTAGACCATTTATTTATTATTTATTTTCAAAGCATTTTAGATTTGAAGATTTTTTTCCCACTTTCTTTCATATCTCAAAATTTCTCAAGAAAACAGATAAAAATAAATATATATTCAAAAACAGCAAACAAATCAAATAAACAATAAAAGTTTTTTTATAGAACTCTGATGAAAGAGTATGTTTCTTCATGAGACGTAACATAAACTTGGTATCAGCACATTCAGTCACAGACATCTTTTCTGAAAGAGGAGATTGTGAAATAAAAAATCCCTTGAATTATTCCCCTTAATAACGGGTCTTAAATCTAGGTATAAATGACTATAAAATCTGTGAACTTACCAATGTTAAGAGTGGATGTGGAATGGAGACATTGCAGCATTAATATGGAATAATGGCAAAGAACCAGCATAAAGTGAGAAATAATTCATACAGAATTGCAAAGCACTTTGAAGTGAATTTATGGAGGTCAAAGAGATAACATGGCTCTGAAAATACATAAATTCACAGGTAGAGAACATTGAAAGTACTGAACATAAGTATCAGTAAATGTATTGTATTTCTCTGTTCAGAAAGTGCTTCTTACAAAACAGTAAAAGATGTATGCTTTTCTTGTTCAGGATTTTACCTGGAACATGGAAATATTTTTCTTTTCCTGACTGCCATGGGTATCTTCAATTCCAAAGTGTCCATACAAGTGCTCTAGCTTATGGATGCTTTTTCATTTCTTTTCTTTTTTTTTTTTCTTTTTTTTTTTTTTTCCCCCTTTCTCTTTACCTACAAAGAGGGGCAGCTTTAAGAAGAGAAAATGAGTGCACTTACTTGAAAAGAATAAGTAGAATCAAGAAGCAGCCTCACAGTCAGATTCTGCTCAGTGGTAAAGAGACCACTTTTTGAACTAGATAACTTTTTGTTTCTTATGATTTAATTGGTGGAATTCTAGGAGAAAACTGAAGAAAGAAAGCAATGTATTGCTAATAAAAAGTTGAAAAGGGTTAAAGGGACAGGTGTGATGAATTGATCGGTAGTTTTTAGGAGAGGATGAGAGATCAGGCTGCTTATTACAAAGCAGGAAAAAAATATTTCCTCACTGGAAAAATATAGTAAAGCCAGTAGATATATAAAGTTTGTAAAAAGTTGTTAGTGCCATTCTTGTTTAATGATTTGTTAAATTAATTTCTGAGCATCTAAAATGTAAATTCTACAAACTCAAGAGTAGACTATATCAGCTTTTACAGAAATTGTCTATATTTGCAAAACAAGATCTTCCCTACTCTGAACTGTTGAAAAAATGCAATGCCCTATTTGTGCAGCTTGGGTAAGCCTGTTCTTCTTGTCTTTCTGCACATAGCTCTCATTGAATCAGTTCAAAACAAATCTTTCAAACCAATAGTATTCCAATTTAACAGCTTCAGTTCCAGGAGCTGGATTTGATAATCCTTGTGGGTTTGTCCCATCTCAGAATATTCTATGATCTTGTATTCTACAGTCCTTGTAAACTGACTCTATCTGTTCTCTATTAACTATTTCCTGTATTTAAGCTATTTGACTTTTAACAATACTTACACATCAGATTACAAATAATTAATCATTCTTACAACACTATATAAGAAAGGTAGTAATTTTATTGATAAGGAAACTCAGGTATTTCAAGGTTCTATGACCCGAACATTTTACCTTGCCTACAACCAAACTGAGTTAGTATTTCAGCATCAGTATAGACTTCCAGATTTCGTGCAAACTTCCCTCAAGCTAGACACACACACATACAACATATATATTTGAAATTATTTGTTTTCTTTTTTTTTTTTCATGTGTGACTATATTCCTAAATAAAGTCTGTATTTTAAGATCCTTGAGTCACATCATAATAAAATCTTTGTGATATTTATGTCAGCACTAATACCCTTGCCTGCAGCTCTTCTTGATGAAATTGTGTGGCTGACATAAATCCTGTTCAAGAGATGTTGGCACACTATAGAATATATTTCATAAAAAATGCCACACATATTCTCCAGGTTTTTTTTGTTTTTGTTTTGTTTTTTTCATTTTGTTTTAATTAAAAACTGGAACTAAGTGGAAGACCGAAGACCTGCAGAAAGTAATAACTTTTTGATATTCCTTAAAATAATTTATTATATCTTAAAAACAGGATAAAATGGAATTACCATAGTTGGTGTAAATTAAATCACATATTATTCATAGATTATAAATGACTGTAGTCCACATCAAAGTGTTTTCCTCTAAAAAATAATTTAATGTACACTTTTGAAAATGATCTGATCAGAATGAGCAGGGGCATTAAAAGATTGTACATGCTTTTTTTTTTCCTTTCCTCCCAGTTACTCAAGATCTTTTTATTCTATATGTTGAAGTTCTCTTATAGAGGAGACCAACTGATAAGCCTGTAATTTCTTGCTGCTTTAAACATTCACTAGAATACACACAACTCTTAAATGGAACTCAAGACATGCGTGCATTATGTACTGAATTACAGTATATATCTAATATGCAGTCATAGAATCATAGAGTAATAGAATCATTCAGGTTGGAAAAGAGCACTAAGATCATTTACTCCACTAGCCCTTCATCAGTATGCCCACTAAACAATGTCTCTAAGAACCATTTATATCTACACTTTTCCAGTACACTTCCAGGGTGGTGACTCCATGGTGACTCCATCACTTCCCTGGGCAGTCTGTTTCAATGACTTACCACTCTTTTTTTCCAACTTGAACCTTCCCACAAAGCTCAATGATTGTAAATATATGTAAAACCATAGATGTGTGAGTGTACTTATACACATACATAAACACTCACAACAATGTGGTTTAAGGTACTAAGGTACAAGCATTCTTATTGAATGTGCTAAATGAAAAGTATATGGATTGCTACTAATTAAAACATATGGAGAAGAGTGGAATACACCCAATATTGCACTCAAGTGACAAAATTCTTATAATAATTTGAAGTCTTAAACATATACACCTGAAGTCCCTCATCAGTAATTGAGGGAGAGATGTAAGACTCTTCAGATAAAGCCATACTTTTTACCCCTCCCCCAACCAAAAAAACAAAAAACAAAAAAACCCTTCTCCTAGTATTAAAAGCTGATGCGCACCTCATTACAGTCAATACTAAGCAATTGCATCTCATTTTCCATCAGTCAACATGCTAAACCCTAGATGGATAACTAAGACACTAATCAATATCCAAGCATGAGTCAGATTTTATATGCTATTCTCTTGTTACTCCCATTGTCCAGTAACACAGAATACGACAAACAAGATTATGAAAACATCAGGAGTAACACTATTAAAACATTGCGGAAATAAGAGCAGTTTCCTTGTGTTTTCTAAAGAAAGGAGTTCTTGACATCTGCATTCTCATATTTGAAGGTGAATTATCTCTCTGAATATTACTTTTGGTAATCAAATTACATTTGAAATGGAGACTAACTGCAGATTAAGTGCACCAATAGGTTTCCTTGCCGCATCACTGTAGAGTTCTAATATGTTAATTCTTTTCTAAGGCATTTCATTTAATCAACATATTAAGTATTTTGATTTTCAGTTATCCTTAACAACTTTATTAATTCTCCACAGAAATGATTTTCAGTCTAAGAGATGAATGCTCAGCACTGATCCAGAGTAACTTAGTATCAGCTATGTAATCTATATGAATCCTCTAATTTTCCAGAATTTGCCTATGCTGTGAAGATAGGTGACCTTGTCAGTGACTGGTGTACTTGTTCTGCAGATAATAACACTTAATCTCCAAGGCTTCTAAGAATAAGTGCAGGATGCTAATAGAGAAAGAAAGTGTTTGATGTGATCAGAAGGCAATTTCACAGAGGTCACTATTTTCCTCTTATTAGTTGAATCTGTGCAGTATAATTTTTGTACTTCAGTCTGCTTTGTGGTCTTCATGGTCAATGGATAACATGTGGTCAATGTCAGAACAATAATGTTCTGGAAAAGATTCAGGAAGAAGCTACAAGTTGTAGAGATCAGAAACTGAGCTCTATAGATTTTGTTGTTTTTTATTTTGTGAATTTAGGGAGAAAATGTACTTATGCCCAAATAAACAGCAGGCAAATTCTGACCAGATTCTAGTACCACTCTGAAAATTTCATGTATTCCTAAATAACAATAACCTTTTTTGTATCCCTGCATGTGGTCCCTCTGCCTTTTAGCTGCAAAAATGCCAACAATCTGTCTGTGGATCATTGGCTGCTAAAACAATGCTTGTGAGCCTCCTGTGGTTCACAGGAGTATATGGAAAAGGAGGCAGCTGGGCCAGTAGCAACAACAGCTGTGTTCTCAAATTCTCATCCAGAAGCTTCTTGCCAAGATAAGTTTCTGGAAATCTGTCTCGTGACATGTGAAGTTATTTACATCTACGGATATAGTGGCACCTGGTCTACTAAAAGACCACCAAAATGTCTTCTTGAGATGTTTATCATGCATTTGTTTAATACAGATTGTTTGTCCATATATTAAACTGAAACTGAGACTGAGGTATGAGGGAGGCCTCCCAATAAGTAAAAACTCTTCTCTGTGTCTCTGATTGCTGTCCTAACCCATGACACCATTTAAGAGCCTGATTTTGCAAGCTACTCATTTGATGTCACTGAACACTGATGACTTTGGCACTCCCACATTCAGTATCTAAATTACAGATGAAGGCTCTGTTTCTGCTGTCTGCATCTATTATCTGTGATAAACCATCATAGTTTAGAATTCAAGCAAAAAAAAAAAAATTCTTCATCTTTATGAAGTCTTCAGAATAAATAGTATTACTTCATGATTTTTTTTCACGGCTTTCTTACTGTCACAAAGAAGTTTGTATGCCAGAACTCTCTCTGGCCTGTGGAAGTCTCATTGAATCATATTTGAACTTCTTTCTAATATTCTTAGTTTGGGAACATTTATGAAAAAGAAGCCTACTTATTTCTTTATATCTCTTTGATTTTCTTTGATTTTTTTTTATTTTTTAGGTTCGAATACTGATTAATAAAGGCAAATATAGTGAAAGCAAGATATATTGAAGTTGAAATTATTTTGCATTCTATATTCTTTCTGCAAATTAAAAAGTCTTTATTCTGGACAAATTGCAGAATAAGATGCAATTTAAATAAATTTGGGTCTGTAGCTTTTAACCTTAAGTTTTGCTGTCTTTAAGAATTGTTTTTGCAGTTCACACTGTAGATGAGCCAGTTTTCAATCTTTCAAATGTGAGCTTGCAGTATCACCATATATTCACCTCTAGAAGCATTCAAGACCAGACTGGATGTGGCTCTGGGCATCCTGGTCTAGTGGTTGGTGACTATGCACATAGAAGGGGGGTTGAAATTAGATTATTGTGGTCCTTTTTAACCCACGCCATTCTGTGAATTCTATGATTCTATGATTCTATGATAGGATGCTGTCTTCTCTTTTTTTTTTTTTTTTTTCCCCTGCAGCAGAGAAATGCTTTCACTGTTCCTTCTCCATCTACACACCTTCATTCCTTTCAAGACAAACATCTGAAATAAATGGATATTTCTAAATAAGAAAGTTGCTGAAGTATCTTTTACATTCCTTCCAGAGCAAGTTGTTTGGCGATAATACAGTATGTGAGGAAATAACAGTGACTTTGAGACTCAAATCTAAATCTCCTTGCAGGCAGCATTTTATTCCAGAGAATACTCTGAGCTACAATGAGAATTTAGACCTGATAAACCTCTTTTGGGGCTTAGAATTGAAGTTTCTCTAAGGCAACTCTTTATCCACTTAGCTTCTTTTATTTTTTTCTTTTCCCAAAGGGATTTGAAAGACTGGGTGGGAGGGAGGATAGACTATAGACTATTTTTATCAAGAAATGTGGCTCAGAGGTGATAGGGAATGAGCTTGTTAGATACTTTTCCAGGGCTTCTTTCCTGGGAAATGTAGTATATAATTTACTAATAGAGAAAATATTTATCAGGGGGTTTGAGGACAACTTGTTCTTAATGCTTCCATGTATATTTAAAACAATGGGTACGAATGACAAAGCTTTGTCAACACAGATTCAGGCTGAGAATAAGAAATATGGGAGGTAATTTTTTTTTTTTTTTTCCCACCATTCCTCAATATATCGGTTTAAATATTTTGTGTTCTCTGCCTAAATTTGTTGTTCAGAAAACTTCATAAAATAATATTGATAAATGTGATGTTAGACTATTCACTCTATTGTAGAAGTTGACCAGGAAATTTTGAAGAGGTTCTAGTGCTCCAGTCTTTAAAGTACAGCACATCAGAGTATCTATTGTTGGTATGTAATAATACTTGAGAGCTTACCACCTGAAAAATAAAGAAAAATAATGTGTTGTGTTTGTTTTAAATAACTAACAGTTAAGTTCTATCAAGCAAGTAGCATTGAGACACACTGGGACAAAGGAAATGTTGCAAAAAGGAAGGATGTAATCCAAAGTAATCATGACAGCATTGTGTAACTTCTCTCTTGATGGATTTCCAATTTTTTAATCATTATGCTGGTTTGTTGAAGACTTATGCTATTAAATGTATGTTTTCATCTCCTCTATGACATAAACCATCCTTTCAAAGAAAATTGGTTTGCCTTTACACAGTGCTCTTTGTTTTCAGCTGAAATTCTGATGACCTTTTATTCAGTGACCAAGTTTTTGTGCTAAATCTCACAAAATCACAAATTTGATGTCTATTTATAAATAAGCTGCTAATCAAAAAATGATGATAGCTTGAGCAATGTTTCAGATTGTACTTGTATGTGAATATTCTTTGCATTCTGTGAAAATTATTAAGAAAAATAAATTTGATGTGATATAAAGCTGTACAATGCCATTTAGGAGTAGCACTGAAAAGTTTATTACCTTGCATTAATAACCTTGCTCTCAAATTTTTCATATTGTTCTTTTTCTTCATATTTATTCCACTCCTCATTTATCACATGACTTTCTTATTCGTGCCATCTTCTGTTTCTTTATTTTCTAATTCTTTTTCATTCTGTTCTGAAAGGGCCTCTGATTCTTACCTGTGCATTTAACTTTCCTTGCCTTGTCTCCTCTTCCCTACTCTAAATTTATCTCTGTGCCTCATTATTCAAAATTAACTAAGATAGTGGACATGTATCTAATTTTTTTCAGACTTCAGATAGATATTGATAGATATTCTTCTCTTACGCAGCTAATTTCATATAAAGCTAATCAGAATTATTGCACAAATATAGAATTAATCCCTGTGCATAACAAATTTCACTTAACTTCTCAGGAGAACATTGCCAAGAAAGTTAACAAATTAGAAATCTTGACAATATCTGAAAGATTTCTCAGTATATTTTAAGATATTTTTCATCAGATTTTTATCCTCCACTCTTGGTGCATTATGAGTAAATGTGTTTTAAATTAAATTATTGAGAAGAAAATAATAGTATCATAGTTTGTTCTGTTTCTTACTAAAATAGTTTTCACTATCTCATCTACCAAATTTATGAGGCATCACGTTATACTGGCTGGCAGGATGCAGCAGGGAGTCAGCAGACTTCCATTTTGTCCATGACTCTGTCCCAGTTCCTTTTATAACCTCTCATGATTAAATCAGTCACGAGTGTAGTGTCTGTTTCCACGTTTTCTCTTTCTTCATTTTTTTTTTTCCCTCTAAGTGCTCTGCCTAGAATAAAATTCTTGTGAGTTGTTTTATTATGAATGCAGTAGCACATAAAGCCTCAGCAGAGTCAATTTTCAGGGCAATTACAGTGAGCTGGGGACATAACTTATATTATTTATTGGGGCTGTGCATCACAAGGATCATGAATCAACCAATGTTGACAAAAATGCTTGACAAATAAATTCATTAAAGAAATAGCTTTTATAATGTTTTGAGTTACAAAACAGTAAACATAAGAAAGATACTACAGTATGTAAAGGTAAATGAACTGTTAACTTTCTTTTTCTGAATAAGAACGTTATTAGGAAAGTTGGATATCTGATATAAAGAGCTTGAATATACACAAACAGAGCTTTGAAGATATTCTCCAGGGCCAAGTTTCTTGATGGCATATCTAGGTTGCATTCTGTAATGTTTATTTTTAGAGAATCCTTTACTTACTTAATAGTAGCAGTTAGCAGTATAGAACACAAAGGTTACAGATAATGATATTCCACATTTTAGAATAGTATAACAGAAAAACAAAACACAACTATATGCTTATAAAACTCTAGCAACTTCTATAATATACTTCTATAATATACTCCCCCTTATTGATGGGAGATCATATTACCTTTTAGATCAATGCTCCACTATCGATTAGTGAGAAATGTCTATGCAACACAAAAGTAGCAAAAGTAGAAAGTACAGTTTATTAAAAAGCACATCAATATACTTTCTCAAAAACTGAAAGCATTTTATAATTATTATTTTTCAACATATTCACATCACACAGCTTTTATAATTTGAAAAGTTTATTTTGATTTTTTTTTCTTTTCCGCAATATTATCACAAATAAAGGAAATATAACTTTAACTGAATGATAAATGTATTTTTAATTACCCAGGAGAGAAAAATTTGCATTTAAATGTGATATAAGCAATGATTTGAGATGAAAAGAATTACTACTATCTGTATTTGATTGTTCTTTTTTTTTTTTTTTTTTTTTTTTTTTAACATTTAAAATCATTTCATAATGTCTCCAGACATTATAACATCGTTTTTTCAAAATCTGATGATTTTTTGTATATATTTAGATGCTATGCAGTAGTTTCTGATTTGACGATTCTATTTTTTTGCATTCAAATTATATTCAATTATATATCAGCATCAGAATGGTGTTGTTTTTGTTTTTGTTTTTGTTTAATACAAAGTCCAGTGTAGACTCCCTTGAAGAAAGATGATTACAGACAATCCTAATCATATTTCTGCATGGTAGTTACATTAAAGTCTAAAGTGCAAGAAAAACATGAGAAGATATCTCTATTTGGATACAAGAAAGTTGGTACTGGGTGATAGTCTCAATAGTCTCATGTGATGTTTGGGCTTATCTACTGATACATACACACCTACTATTGCAGAAACAGCAGCTAAAGCATCCCACTGATTTCAAATTTCTAGCCTAACTAATAAGATCTCTATGTACTTTTTTTTTTTTTTTTTTTTTTTTTTTTTTTTTTTTTTTTAAGGTAAAATGTTACAGTTTTAGGGTGCAGGTGAAACTCCATATCTTGGTACACATAGTCAGATATATTTTGTTTTTTTCTTCATTCTTGGAGCTAGTTTCATTAGTGATGATGCACTAAAAAAAATTCTCAGATCCAGACAGCAAGGTTTTCTTTTCATGTAGAAAATATCATACATAAACCGCAGACATGTTTAATTTAAAGTTAAAATAGGGAACATCGTCTCTGCCACTGAGCAAGATAGATTCAAAATTCACTGATATTTATTATTTATAATTTATTATAAAATAATAATAACAGAGATTACGTTTGTAGAAATTTTTATTGACATGAATATTTTTTTCTTGAAGTTAATAAAGTATAAATGTTTTCAACAGATTAACATTAAAAAAGATACACAGATGCTGAGGAAAAACTATGAAAGCTTATATAGTATGACTATAATTAAACATATGAAAATACAAATATATAAAAAACAAAATCATGTATAAACTGATTATTTCTCTGAAAGTTTTACCAGTAAAGTCTAGATTTCAACAGAAAGAAACTCTTGAATTAGAAGGATTGTATGAACTACATTTGGGATCTGGAGATGTGGGTAAGAAAATCTGACTTTCTTGAACATCTTGTACAATTTGATTGGCCATTGAAAGCATTCATTTTTTTCCTTCCACTCTAGTCGCACTAGAACTAAAATGTCTAAATTGTAAATCTTAAATTAAATATGTTTAAACATAAATATATCACACTTGATTCCATTTCCAATTTCAAAATGTTTATCTGGTGTCTAGAGATCTGAGTTCTACTTTTCTACAGATCCCAAGTGCATGCTGTTAGAGCTGAAGTACTCAGTATATTTTCTTACGTTTATCTCGTCAGGGCTCATAAATTGGGCATCCTTTTGGCTAAGGCAAGACACACCTTCAGATAGAAGATGGACAGAGCCTTCAGTTTGTTTCCTGAAGGTGTTTAAATCTTTCACATGTCCTACTCCCTGTAAAAATTCTAAAATTTTTAGAAATAAAAACGGAAAAAAATTCTGAAAATCTGGGAGTTCTGGTTAATTTTGTGGTGTTGTCTTTCTTTCTGTGAAATGGAAATGAAGATTTCTGTAACTAGCAGTGTTCCCCACAGGTTAGTGCTGGGAATAGTCTAGTTCCACATTTTCATCAGCAACCTGGATGTAAAGACAGATTTCACTCTCAGCAAGTTTGCTGATAATGCAAAGCTGGGAGTAGTGGCTAACACAACAAAATTTGTCTTACCATCCAGCAATTCCTGGACAGACTGGGGAGTTCAGCAGGGAGGAACCTGATGAGATTTAACAAGATCATGTGTTGAAATCTTGCATGTGGGGAGGATTAACTACATGTATCAGTACAAGACAGGGGATGAGGTGCTGGAGAGAAGCTCTGTGGAGAAGGACCTGGGAGTTATGCTGGATAATAAGTTGGTAATGAGCAAACAATGTGCCAGTGGTATTGTGAGGTGTATTAAAAAGATCATGGCCAGCAGATTGAGAGAGGTGACCCTTCCCCTCTTCTCTTCACTGTTGAGGTCACATTTAGAATATTGGCTCTGTACTGTTCTAGGTGAGTTTGCCTTATTCACTGCAAAATCTTTCTTCTATCCATACAGTTTCAATGAAATGCTGTCTATTGTAAAGCAGATAAATATTTGCATGGAGTGCAAAATATTGTAAAACAAACAAACAAAAAAAACATATTATCAGTGTACTTTACAGATTTTATTAGAAAATGTATAGATATGCATTCAATTTTTTTTTCAAGGCACTGGCAGAATAAGTCAGATTAGTGGGATGGAGGAATACTTCACCTCAATAAGTATCCCTCTTTCAGATCCATGGGTGCGTTTTAGATTTGTGTGACTGTTGCAGTTCATAACCAAGGGGCAGCTCAGCTCCATCCAAAAGCTTTTCACTTCCCCCACAGTGAGGAAAAGAATCATAAATGTAAAGTGAAAGAAATCATGGTTTCAGATATAGATAGCTTATTAGGTAAAGCAAAAGCTGTGCATGCAGTCAAAGGAAAAATAAGAAATTTATTCACTACTTTCCATCAACAGCCAGATGTTCAGCCACTTCTAGGAAAGCAGGGCTCATCACTCATAACAATTAGCTGGGAATACAAATACCGTCACTCTGACTGCCCTCTCTTCCTTTTTTGTTCACATAGTTTTTACTGTTGAGCACGATGTTATGTGATATAGAGTATTCCTTTAATCAGTCAGCCAGTCTGTCCTGGCTGTAAACCCTTCCAGGTTCTTCTGCACCTCTGGCCTCCTCTCTGTCAGGACAGCATGAAAAGCAGAAATGTCCTTTAATCTGTGCAAGCACTGCTCTGCAACAATTAAAACAGTGTGTGTGATCAATGCTATTTTTATCACAAATCCAAAACACAGCATTAAGAAAATTAAGTCTATTTCAGCCAGAAGCAGTACAGTGGCCAATCAGAAAAGAAACAAGATGAAAACATTGCAGAGTGACCGTTTTCAGAGCAATGGAAAGAAAACAGAGATGTTAAAGGCAGTGCCAGAGTCATTGGTGCTACTCATATTGCTATAGTCTTTTTTAATATGTTAAGCATTAGGTAAGAGAAGATGTGTAGATAGGATTTCTGATGAAATGAGTGTCTTTGGATCTAGAACAGAAAAAAAGAAGAAGCGGAGGAGGAGATAGAGGAAGATCCAGGCAAGGGGCCCTCCTCAGAACCACCATCATCAGGGAAGGCAAAAGAAAAAACTAAGAGACATGGAGAAGAGAGTGATGAAGAAGTCTGTATTACTGTTTGTGAACCTCTGAAGATGACTGAAATCCAAGGCTTGAGAAAGGAGTTTACACAGTGCCCGAACAAAACTCTTGTTTCCTGATTGCTTCGCTATTGGGACAGAGGGACCAGTAGCTTGTCTCTAGTTGCTAATGAAGCTTGCCAACTAGGATGCATCATCAGAGATGCAGCTATTGACAGAAGGATTAGTAGATGTTTGGATGGGGCTGCCACGCTCTGGGAATGAGTATTAGTAGCCATGAAGGAAAGGTATCCCTTTAAAGACAGCTTGAAGCCTGTGATGAAAAAGTGGGATACAGCTGAAAAAGGTATCCAACATTTGAGGGAAATAGGTGTGGTGTAAATGTTGTATGACCCTAATTTTGTTCCTAACCATCCACGCCAAGACCATGATCCTGAGAGAGTGAGGATGACGCCTGATATATGGCAGAAACTCACAACAGCATCAGAAAGATACTCTGGTACACTAGCAGCAACATTTGACAGATACGAGGACCAACAGAGAAAACTCTTAGTTTTTGAATTGGTTCTTACTCTCCGAAACTGTGAACAACAGCAACCCCTGACTCACACTTCCATTTCCACCATCTCACAAGTAACAGACCAACTGAATGAAATGTAAGAGCAAGAGTCTCTATTGATTAATTGCGACAAACATGTAGTATTATCAGAAATGCTTGATGAAGATCAGGATAATCAGAAGAGTCTAATGAAGGAGCTGATCAAACTAATAAGAATCCAACTAATTAAAGATGATGAACCCTCCTTCTTACATGCACCATCGAATATCTTAGCTATTAAAGGCAAACGCTTTCTGGCTCCAGTAAGGAATACTACATCATGTATTGCCTTGTTGTGTTACCTACGTGACCACGGCAAAGACATAAGGAAGTGGAATGACCAAGCTACTCCTGTACTACAAGCACAGGTGAGAGAATTACAATACAAATCAATCACCAGTGCAGTTGCTCCAGTTACCACAGGTAATGAATAGAGGGGCCCTGCCCTTGGTCAGGGGAGAAAAGGGATAATAGAGGTATAGATTTTGTGATTTTTGGTTTTCAGTATTCCACATCACAACATCATGTAGTGCACTGGGAATTAAAGTGTTAATGCTCCAATTACAGGTATCTGTCCCTGTACATCATGGAAGTCATGGGATCCGGCCCTTCCTGGTTGGGTGGTCTCTTACTGCCTAGCAGTGGGTGTTGAAGGGTGCTTTCCTAGCCATACCAAGCTTTTCAGGTTTGATCCATCTCAGGAACTCTCTATCTTTTTTATTTGATTTATTAGTCTCAATTTCAATTAGATTGTATGATATTGTGTTAACTTACATTCCAATATCATGGTTAGTAAAATAATAATTTTCCTCCATAGATTGTTGCCACTGTTTTTTTTGTTTTGTTTTGTTTTGTTTTGTTTTGTTTTGTTTTGTTTTGTTTTGTTTTTTCCCTTCCTTGAGCCCAGCTCCCATCTCCATACTCCTTTTCCTTCCCATTTTGTGGGGCCGGGGAAGCCCAGGTGCCCCTTGTCACAGGGATAGATTGAGCTAGTTAACTCCGTGACATTTTATTACACAGAGTATTCTCCTTCAAGCAAATAGCAATGTTTAAGTAGGTAAAATCAAGCATTTGTTCTCCATTATCCAGTAAATTTCCATTATTCGTGTAATTTAAGTATGTTATACTCCGCAAGGCATATATTAGTGTTTAAAGGAACTGACATATTTATTCAAAAAGATGAATAATGAAAAAAAATTACAGGATATTTCAGATTATTAACTATTCTCATTTGTGTGGTTCAGGTTATCTAAGGGCAGCATTGTTCTCTCTTTTTCTCTTTACCAATTTTCTTTTAATTAATTTTATTACATAGCTTTGGATAGTTATGCTATTATTTATTTGTGTGAGCACTGAAGAGCTTTCAATGGAGTTAATTAAAATAAAAAAGAAAACTGTATGTAAATATTAAGTGCAACAAAAAGTGGAGACAGTGGAGAAAGCACTATAAAGTTACATTGTTTAAGTCACTAATGCACAAACTGTAAGATTTGCTTTGCTTTAGAATGGAATTTTAATAATCTTTTCTAAACACTCCATTTTACAACTAATACATATTTCTTAAAAATAAATAAATAAATAAATCAGAAGTCTATGACAGGAGAATCAGTTTCTGTATCTCACAGAAACTTTATTGAGATTAAAGGGGCAATTAGATTGCTTGGTATCATTTTTTTTAATTCTCACTGTTCAGTAAGTGTATAATATGGTGACTACTTTTTAAAATTAATCATTAGATACCACAGAGATAGCAATTATAACCTCTGAGAAACAGGATCTACTAACACAGAAATATTTTCTATGTGGTGTTGTGATTTAACCCAGCAAGTAGCTAAGCACCACACAGACTTTCACTCTCCCCCTTTGCTCCCAGTGAGATGGGAGAAAGCAACAAAGTAGGAGCCATGAGTCAATATAAACATTTTTAAATAAGGCTTAAAAGAAAGAAAAGACAAAAATGAATATATATACACGTATACTGTTGGGTCCCCTCTCAACACTTTGCAGCCCTCAGCTTGCCTCACTGGCAGGACAGTACAAGAAGTTGAGAAACTGAATTATCTTTAGCTCTGTGCAGTACAGCTCAGCAACAGTTAAAACATTGAAGTGTCATCTTTTTTTTTTTTTTTTTTTTTTTTTCTCTCTTAAAACACAGCAATATATCAGACACTATGAAGAAACAAAAATCAACACTATGTTAACAGAAATCAGAACAGTTGCCTATGGTTATCATAAAGTGCAGAGGTAAGAAGATATTCTTTCAAATTGCATACTTGGTAAATTACTAAATCAAATGATTAGCTTATCATCAGTAGTTACAGTGTCATTCATTTTGTAAATGTTTAAACAATAAAACTAAAAGACAGAATTCTAAAATCTGAATATATAAGCATGGTTTCTCAAATAGGTCTCAGCCTGTTCTCAGCTTTTCCTCTTTATTTCTCAGATGACCTATCAGATATTTATGAAGTGACGTTAATCCATTTTTGCTGTCCAAAATCTGCTACAGTCAGCATATTGATACCTTCAGTACAGTTATATCAACCAAGGGCATTAGTATGTGAGGGTAAAATCAGAAATGTCAACATATAAAATGAGATAAATCTTGCTAATAGGGAAGTATTCTACAAATATATTCATAGAAAAAGAAGATCTGAGAAGGTTTTAATGACTCAATAAATAAAGAAGGATCTTATAAATGTGTACATTACCTACATTCTTGGTCTTTGTTTATCATAGTCTAATGCCCAGAAAATATTCTCACAGAAGTCTACTGCTAATAATGTAATGAACCTTCTCAGTAGTTCCAAAATAAAGATGGTTACGCAAATTCTCTACTACAGGCTGCAGTATTTTCATTTGAAGAACTGAGAAACACACTTTCTACACAAAGCCAAACATTTTTTGTTCTCCAAAATGAAATTCTAACAGATTAATAATCTGATAATTACTTTCCTAGAGATGATGCTTTCAGGACAAAAACAAAACTAAAAACAAACAAACAAGTAAACAAAACCCAAATATTTTTGAAGAAGATGATTCAATAGAAACTGCTGTAACTTCTAAAAACAAACTTCCAAGAAGAGTATAACTATACTTAGTCTTAGTCCCTACTTCGTTCTGATGTTACTGGTTCAAGACAAAAAGCTGTTAAGTAAGTCTTCAGCTTTTTACTCTGGTAGGCTAACAAAGGCTTTGAAAGCAAGAGATTCTTTGCCACTCATGGCTCCTTTTGAGGTATTTTAAACATGATCACAACCTAATTTTTCTCTATTTATCAAGATTTACGTATAGTGGACTGTAAAATTTGTGTAAAATTTGTGTATCACACAACTATATTGTAATCACCTAGAATTTAATCAATTATTTTAAGAGTTTAACAACTCACAACAGCACCCCATGCAGTTTAAAGTAAGTTCAGACAGCATCTGACAAGTCATGAGGACTTGGTGTTAAAAACGTTCAAATCCTGAGGCATGTTATTACTAAAGTGACAATATTTAGAGCCTCTAAATATTGTCACTTTAGTAATAACATGCCTCAGGATTACATTAGAATATAATCCAAAGTTTTATGTAAGGGCTAATAGTATTAGTGTATGAGTAGTATTAGTGATGAATAGTTTCTGGAGTATGTGAGTAGTGGAAATAAATTTTCATGTGAGCTGAATTTTGGAACATCTTTATATTTTTCTTAAAAAAAAATTAACTGAACTAATCTCAAGAATATTGCCTGGCTTTTCCCCCCACAAAATACAAGTATTGCAGCCCATTCTGTTTAGTTCTTGTTCCTGCATAAAACAATCTTAAGAAAAAAATAATTTTTTTCTGTGTTATTTGTAAATAGTTAGAAGACAGCAGGAAATGTATAACAGTCACTAAGTGTTATTTAAAAGCAGTCACTCAGACATCGAATCATATTTCACAGGCAAGAAAGAGAAATATGACCTCCATGAATTAACTTTAAAGGAAAAAAAAAAAAAAAAAAAAGAATTGTTATCAATTATTTGATGTCAAAAAGGAAATTTTATGTCACTTATCTAATAACAGATGGCACATTCGACAGCAAACTGAATTGAATAGAATTCCAATATGCGCAGATAACACTAAGCAGAAAAGGTTTTCAAGTATGCTGAAATTTGAAAGGATGGTTGAAAATGAATAGGTTGTAAAATACTGAATGAAATTCAGTAAGAATGTGAGTGAATTGAAATACACTCAGGCATAATCAAATCCATAAATACAAGATGGGAAATGATCTCTGTAGTAATTTTTTCATGGAGAAAGATGTCCTGTACAGTCTAACTTTGGTTCATTGAGTAACTGGAAAGTGTACTTGTACTTGATTGCACTTGAACTGTGTGTGGCTTTTATAAAAGTCTCAAATACATGGTTTGAAATAGTGAAGAAACATAGTACCAGTAATGTTTTGTGGGAAATAGCATAGGAAAAAACAAACAAACAAAATAGATTAAATGACTTGACTATTTTCAATGATAAATTTTCTCTTCTGCCATTTATCATTCATACATTTAATTATTTAAATTATTCTGACATCCCGTCAAGATTAAAGCTTAAGTGCACTACACTGCAGAAATATAAGGAGAGTCACACCACTGGCTCTGCAAGACAAAAGCTAAGAAGCTAGAGATTGATAAAATACATTTTTCAAATCTTTTACCAAAACTGCATCATAAGTTATCAGATGTGTGTTATCTGTAGATAATTTCATAGACGTTTGTATTTGTTTAGTTTAAAAACATTCATAATTTTTGATGAATCACTATTGAATTTCCTATATTAGAGTAATAGCTGAGGTTTGCAGGTACATCTATCAAACATTGATACAGATTTCCCCCCAAAATTTCCGGATCTATCTGAGTCTGTGATACCCAAACTTCCAGCTTCACAAAATAGTTAAAGATCTGAGCTGGTTTTTCTGGGGGGAGGAAGATTTCAACTACCTCCACATCTTTCTTGAGAATGTATAAGCTTATCTCTGTCTTAATCATCTTAACTAGAGTGATCAGCAACTAGTAATTATCAGCAATTATATCATCTGAGTCTTTAGATCAGATGAATAGATTCTTTCCACAAACACCACTGTGGACTCTTAAAATGGTTTTCCACTTTTAATGCCTGTTTTTCCCTCATGTTGTCATGCTAGCTATTGTACTTGTGTTTCCATAATGCACTAAAAGCAATCTGTGTGTTACATTAGGCCAGACTGAACATACAATATTTGAATATTCTGAATGAAATAATTAAAAGAAAAACCAAAAACTATTTTAGTACATTACTGACAATCAAAACATGCAAATCCCTACACTAGAACTGATTTTTTTGTTTTGACAATTTATTTTTCCTCTCTAAAACTGTGGGAACAGGGCTTCTTGTGTCCTTGATGGAATGTCTCCTTTCCACTCTTTTCAATATTTCTGTTGATAACCCACTGCTCTTCAGAGAAGTTAAACTCTACATGACAAGAAAAAAGATGCAGTACAGACTTGCAAATACACTGTAAAACTGAAGTGTATATACTGATCTAGAAGCAGAATCTGAGTCATCATGATCCCAAGCCCAGAGGTAGAAGAAAGCTGACTAAGCTGAAACTTAATGAAAAACATGGCATATATTTCTGTATACTTCCATATTATTTCCCTGTTCCACGATGTAACTTGTACAACATATGATCACATATGAACTCTGTTTCTATTTATCTCTGGATTAATTCATAAAAACTTCTGGGGAGGCAGGAGGGTGGGGTGGGAGGGGAATAGTGAGAATATCTGGCCCCGGAGATACAATAATAATTCACTACAAATTCTTTTACTTATCTTCATTTCTATCTTCGGATATTTTCCAAAGGTGAAATCCTAGAAAAGGAGCCAGCTGTAAGAAATTTTCTGAATTATTCTCTTCCTTTCAAGTCTTTTAGTTCAGTGTTAGAATTCTGCATGGTTTAAAAAAAAAAAAAAAAAAAAAAAAAAAAAAAAAAAAGTTAGCATTTCCTAATCCTTGTGTGAATATTGATTCCAGCAAACAAAACTACCGCTTTTTTTCTTTTTTCTTTCTTTTTTTTTTTTTTTTTTCAGTGTAATTAAATGCAATTAAACACATCTAGTATAGATTAAAGCATATCATAGATAAAAATTACTCTTACATCACATGCTCTATCATCTGTCAGGATATGATCTAATCTTACAACATTGCCCTTTATTCTTATGTTTTGATGTTTTAGAAATTCGTTATTGCATGAGCTACCTCTCTTTTTGGCAATAATTTCATGCCATAAAATTGTAAAATGGAAAATTTGATTTTAGCACACATTCCATCCAATTGTTTTACACATTTCACTTCATTTAGTCTTATTGGCACTCTCAGATAGATAATGACAAAGTCCATATAACAATAGATTGTTGTCTCATAACTGTGAAGGAAGATGAAGGCTTTAATAAGAATAAAAGTACTTTGGACAGGAAAGCAGAGCAAAATCTGAATTCTGTCAGTTATTAGTAATCTTTTTCTTTTTTGAGAACCAAATTCAACTACAGATATTCTTAAGAAAAAAATCTAGAAGAATAAAAAGCAAAATAATCTCTGATTTCAAGAATGAAATGTTTAGTTTACTTAAAGAATGAATAAATTTATATTCTTAATAGTGTGTTATGTACAAAGCCTTATTTAACCATTTTGAAATAATATCAATGGTTTCATAAGTCAAAGGACTTCTGTGTAATATCCATTCTGTTGGAAAATCTGCCCTCCAGTTATTGCAGACAGGCTAAAAATGTAATATTCTTTCAGATTTCCTGTGAGCATTTGCTATTGTAATAGAAAAAAAACAACAGTCAAAGTGAATTAAGATGACCTTGCTTCTTTGAGTTAGTGAAGGCTGGTGTGTGCAAGCATTAAATCAATAGCTGGCATCAGACTTGCTCAGCTGTAGTGAGGCCTGTAGTACTCCACTCATAATTTGAGTTGTGAAGTATCTGTCTTTTATATTATCCAGTACTCCCCATGATTTCCTCTCTGTACCCACTGTGCTAACACCTGTTTAGCTAGGACTTCTGTTTAAAGGTGGTTTAATGATCTGGCTGTAGATGTGAATATATCTATGCCATACGTAGCAAAATTTCAGAGTTCTTGTTCTTCATGTTATTATAAGCTGATAATGACAGTTTGTCTGTTTGTTTTAAAAAGTCAGTTTTCAGCTGCTATATCCTGAGATGAAGATATATTTAAGTAATTAAGATATGCAAATATAGATACATATATATATAGTCACTTACAAATTTCACGTAATGGAACCTCTTCACTGAATTCACAAGTCTGTAAGAACAACATTATTACCAATTTCTCCTGTATCCCAGCACAAGATCATTTAAAAAAGAACGTGCGTGTGTGTGTGTGTGTGTGTGTGTGTGTGGTTTGGTTTCCTGAGAAAAAGATAATGACTGAAAAATAATAATTACTGGGAATGCACATGAATGCAAATAATTTATGTGACATGCATTATTTTTGTAGATACCATTCACTAAGAATTGGATCCAGAAAGGAGATACACATAAATGCACATGTACACACAGCTAAGTGATTTGTGCTCCAGAGAGCCTGAAATGTTATACTGAGTTACTGAAAGTTCTCTTTTTTTCTTTTCAGCCTTGTTGTATTTTTTTTTTTTTCTTTTTTCTCTTTTTTTCTTATTCTCTCAACATTTCTACTTAGGTAAGTATTTCTATTTAGGTTTCATCATTTCAGAATGTGCATTGTATGCACATATGTATTTATTCCAAAACTTCAATTACATCCTCAGGTCTTATGACACACTTTCTTCTTTATCTTGTTCCAGATTATTCCTCTCAGTCCATGAACTATTTCTTTATCACTAACTATTACTCTCCTCTCATCTTATTTCTTCTAAAGCTTCTCACATTTGGAAAAAAAATCTCACGTGCAAACTAAGAAAAATTAGTTGCTAGTTTCAACTGTTCCTCTACGTCTCATCTTTGCGAAGTTTTTCTATTAAAATGCCAGTTAAGGCTCCTTATAGTAATGGTAATTAGCCTGTATATGTGCATATATTTCTTTGCTGTTTGAGAATCTCATTGCAGAAAAAATATGTCCTTTTGGTGTTGTCGCACCATTCAGAATGCCTGATATATACTGGAAAATGTTTTTCACTGTAAGGAAATCAAAACAATTATCATTTAGCATGTTGATTCTCTGGATTGACACTTGTAAACCTCTCCATAGAAAAGAAACAAATTGAGAGGAAATATCAGTGAGATTTTTACTATTTCTGTACCTCTTTACTTGTTATCCCAAGTACCTTTTGTGATTTTCTTTCTTAAAATTTAATTTTGTTTTCCAGAGTGACAATATTTAAGGCAGTTTCCTCTCCTTCACCCCCCTCTTTAATCATAAAATAGCAATGAAGTTTCTGGATGAATGGATAGAATATAAATGATTTATTAAAAATTATAAACATGCACGACATAATTCAAGAGGTACTCTGCAAGATTCTAAGTAATTTACCATAATGTGATCACCTGCATATAAATTATTCCTTAAAGATTAAGTGGAGACAGAAGGAAGGGAGATAGCTACTTTGAACAGCATTTAATAAGAGAAATTAATTAGATGCAACAAAGTCTATTTTGTCTATGGTCCATGAAACAATATTCTTTTAATATAATTTGAAATAAAAATCATTGTTTAATTAGAAGATATGTTTAATATTAATTCTGTTAAAGTATATAAAGTTACCTTTCCTTATAATTTTAAGTTCACTGAATATTGTATTTATAGTGCTTGAGTGTTTGTCTCAGTCTCTTTTTTTTAATAAAAGTGTCAGAAATTATACAGGTGCAGATTTTACTTATTTACAGTAAACCTAGTGTCTCTTATATGCTACTCTACAATTCATTCTACTTATGAAGGAAGACATTTTCTATTGGTATACAATATATATTGTTTTTTTAATCAACTTCAGTGCATTGTATTTTGGAGAACATTTTGAAACTTCATACTTTTTTTGTGTCTGATGACATAGATCTAAGTGACTGCTGATTCTGAATCTATAAGGTCATTTAAATCCTCAAAATCTCTGAGAGAGGAAACAACAGTTATCTTGAAATCATTGTGAATATTTCCATCCTTAAAGACGTGGTGAAGCATCTTCCTGTCCAAGGAATTTCTGTGATAGAGGACAAATTTTGAATTTCTGCCAGAAAAAAGTTTGACTTCCGATCAGATTTTATGATCTCTAGAGGTTCTTTCCAGCCTCTACAGTTCTGTATTTCTGTAAAATCCTAACAGAGATGATCTTCTCTTATAAGTAATTATACACTTAAAAGTTACCTAAATAGTATTAAAAAAAAAAAACAAAAAACAAAAAAAAAAAACAGAAATTAGAGAGTTCTTATTTGCAAAATGTTCACATTAGGATATATTCATGCCAAGGTTCCAAAAATTTGCTTAAACAAATTGGAGTCCTTACAAAAATGAAATTATTGATACTGTATCTCACTCCAACTTATAGGAGGGAGAGAAGGTTCTTTTTAATATATGTATACCCGGCGTGAGATTAAGAAACAACAGTTCAAATGTTGGTCCAACCAGTTTATTACAGATCTTAATCAGGGAGATAGGAAAGATGAGAACAGACGCTATTATGAATTAGGGTAATGGGGAAGGGAAGGAGGGAGATAGAAAAGATAGGAAAGAAGAAGCAAGGAGTCTTTATAGGAAGCAAGAGGGACATAGTCATCACCATGGATCCAGCGTGGTTCGAAGTTCAGTCATTGATCTTCAGGAGTGGTGGGTCATCAGGCCTTGTTGTTCTGTTGATGACAGCAGTGACCATGGCGATTATGGCCACTTTTCAATGGTAGTACCAACTTATTTATAAGTCCAAAGTGGTCGAGTCAGCAGTCTTTGGAGTAACAGCTCAAATCCAAAGTGGATGAGTCAGCTCTCCTTGGAGTGACAGCTTCTGGCTCTGGGATCTCAGCAGAAACTTCTTTGTTCCCATCTTTCAGGCCTTGCCAGCAGATAAGAGGGAGCAGGGATGCCCATCTACATCCTGTTTTTCACGATGGTATCATTCCCTAATTT
Organism: Lophura nycthemera; assembly: GCA_021292215.1. Classification (NCBI taxonomy): domain Eukaryota; kingdom Metazoa; phylum Chordata; class Aves; order Galliformes; family Phasianidae; genus Lophura; species Lophura nycthemera. The sequence continues at coordinate 99,341 of JADANK010000306.1, forward strand.
TCCCATACCAAGCTGGAGCTATTTAATCACAGGCCAGATCTTCAGCCAGTAAACATTCCTGAGCGTTCTCTTTCAAGCAGCTCTGGAGGAAGCTGCTTTCAGATGTCCACAAAGTGATGTTGATTGTCACACAGTAGCATCCATTACTTGCCTCCTCAATAAATCAGAGTCTTATCACAAGAAATACCTCAGGAAGCAAGCAGTGAGCCAAAAAACAAAGAAGGATTCTCACATACTGTTAATATTCATTGTATTGGAAACTATAAATTTTTAGTTAAAAATTTTGGAATTTAAATGATACTTTTTAGCAAACTTAAAGTTTCTAATAATCCATATTAAAAAATAATTATTTGTTGTTTTTTTTTTTTTTTTTAATATATCAAACTAAAATTTTCATTTGATTGAAATAGTTTTGACCTGTGAAATGGTTTTTATTGCAGCTTTGCATAGAATGAGTTCTCACGAAGTCTTATGTTTAAGATCTTGAATATTTCCTCTACCCTTTGCACAAATTTACTTCTGAACTTTCAATGTTATTTTAAGCAGTACCCAAGAGAATACAATGAATCGTGTAAAATAGGAATTAAGAAAACGTTTGTAGAGGTTTGCTTATCTTGGGTAGCATGTTATCGGCACTGGATACCGTACTGGGAAACTGTCTTACTTTTTAAGCTAAAGTTTTGAAACCTCTTCTAGCCAATGTCTTTTTACATCTCAATTAGGTTAAATCCTGAACAGCCACATTAAATTCTGTGCAGGATCTCAGCCTTTAGATGCCCCCAAATCCCCATCAACTTGTATTATGGTGTAATCACATGACATCTGCTTTATATTTGCATCTATACATGGATGGAATATATGTATGCATGTATGTATGTAAATATCTATGCATATATGTAGATATATTTACACTTATAACATGCTTATATTGATACGTGTGGTGGAATTAAGGGAAGTAATTCATACATAAACACATGAATAATTTATATATTAATTCTTTTATAATCTTACTTTCATCACATTCCAACATGATTTGTTTAATAACATCAAAGAGTTGAAGAAATTTGATCTTATGCTCTGAAGATTCACTGAAGAAATAATTTAAGTCAAAAATTTTCAAAATGAAGCACATTTAGTCAAACAGGTAGAACAGTAGCTCTCTCTAGAAAGACAGAATTCAGAAGCTTAAGGAGTAGACAGTAGTCCTGTTTTACTTGAATAAAATCAGCTACTGTGCAAATATAATAAATGATTATATAATAAAAGATAAAATATAAATGAAATTTTGTGTTTGTTTTGTCCTTTCTGTTTTTTTTTTTTTTTTTTGCTTTTTTGTTTGTTTGTTTATTTTTGTTGGCTTTGTTTCATTTAATTCTTTCAATATATTTTGTGTATCCCGACTTCTGTATAGTGTCTGAACATATCTTTTTCTTTTAGAAAAACTTCTTTTGACTGTGGTCATCTTTCCATTCTTGTGAGCACTGGCTGTTCTTTCACAATTATTACATATCTTTAATAGTCACTCCATTGAAATAAGTATTATTTTTTTTCAGTCTTCCATTTGTTTTCATCTTAACTTTGAGATCTATTAATTTTCTAGTCAATTTGATAGGATCATCAGGTGTTTGAGTAATTAATTGTTATTTTAAATCAAGTCCAACACTTTATTTAATTTAATAGCCAATCAGTCCCAGAGCAAATTGTTTCTAAAATCAGAAATCCTATTCTGCAAAAGGAAAGAAGGCTTCAGTTGTTTCTTTAAGTTGATTTTGTGTCTCACCCTGCCAGTCTTAAAAGAAGACTGGGTTTTCAACTCTGCAAATCCTGATTATTTATTGTTTTAAATACCTTTAAAAGTGAAACACTGCTGTCTACCACTAATAGATTGAATAGAACATAACTAAAAACATCTCAGATGCTGCTGCTAGGTTTCTAAACCACTCTGCAGGAGAAAATCATGTGAAAGAGCTACTAATATAAAGTAGGAAAGGAAAAGGGCACCAGTTTTTACAGATGCACAGCTCACTGGTTAGTTATCAGTATTATAATCAAGGGAAAAAAAAACAAAAAACAATAGACAAAACAAAACAAAAAAACAATAGACAAAATTTACAGTATTTCTTTGAGTAATATTCAATACACTTTTACCACTACTCTGTCATGAGGTATACAGATGAAATTAACATTTTACTTGTCTGTGAAACTCAGATCTTCAGAGTCAACAGACAATATTTCCAGAATGTTTGCTCAGTTAATTTGTTCTATGGTGCTGGGCCCATCTGTGTATGCCACTGTTGAAGAACTATTTTGGACAAGATTGAACCATTTTGATATTTAAATATCTGGGGGAAAAAAAAATAAAAATAAAAATAAAAATAAAAATCATTAATTGGAAAGTGGGAGAAAATCTATATCTAGATTCACAGATGATATTGAAAAAATGTTGAATTCATTTCAGTGCTCACTCCACTCCTGTAACTCATTGACTTAAATTATTTTTTTTCTTCAATAAAGATATTGTAATCAAATACTTCATGTGAACAAAATGGATCAGTTTTTTCAAAGACATTGTGTGCTTGAGAAGGTCAAAGTCATAATGTAGACAAAAGCAAAGAAGAGTTGAGATGTGGGGAGGGAAGTGAAGATGAATAGAAGAAAGACAGAAGATGAGAGGTGAGGCAGAAAGTGTGTGATGATACTTCATTTTTCCTTTGAGTTTCTGGGTAGATATCTGTACCTTACTTGTTTTGTTTTGACACGCTGTTACTTCTTGACATTTAATATTTGGAGATAGAAGAAAAGGATAAAGGTTTTATTTTGATGCTTCACCAGCTTTAACTGTTATTTTTCTACTAGTGATTAAACATTGTCATTATCCTCCTCAAGCATGAAAGTTTGGCCTAAAAGTTTCCGAAATCATTTTCTTTGTCTCAGAACCTTTGAAGAAAACTTTAGTCCCTCTATTTCTTAAAGGATTATCAAATTCTACATGCTGACAATGAAAAGTCTCCTCCAACTCTATGCCACTTATGAGAGGACAACCTGATAAGGCTGGGCATTCAGTCCTTTTAGGGGTCTCAGTACAAATGTTGATCTTTCAGTTCAAGATGATAAAGCAGTGAAATAGGAAAAAAATATATATAGAAAGAAGGACAATGTGTAAATATGCACATAAACACCATAATTCATACAAATCATCATAGAGAGAAGCCATAGTACTCTGTAGGACTTACAGCATCTACTTGTTCACCTGTCTGGCTGCATAAGTACATTCTTACATACAGCTGACACTGAGTTTCTGTGCCATCTTTACCATCATGTGGTCATAGAGCTGTCTCATATCAAGTCTCCTATACCTTTACAAAGTATTCATATGCGCTTTTTCCTCTTCCTTGTCAAAAGGCCAGAAAGGAGCTTTAAAGGCATTCAGTTCTTGCCTCTATTGACACTGTCCCATTTGATTTCCTGTAGAATGCAGTTTTTGTACAGGGTAGCCAAAGGAAAAATAGAACTCTTGAGAAAAGAGACATCCAGTGGTCTCATGGTTCTCATGACTCCAAGGTGCCTTCTGTCCCAGCTTCAAAGAGCCAAACTGTAGCACTTTCCTGGTCTCTGGTGAGGGAGTATCTGGACTCCTCAGGTGCAGATATGCATAACATAAATACGGCTGGCCCACATTCAAGGACACGGAGAACTGTGCCTTTAACCAGCATCCATCTGAATGTAGAGTTTACACACATATGGACAGCATAGGCCATCTAATTCTGTTCTTCCCATTTAACCAAGGTAGGTGCTCACCAGTGGTCTCACACACACATGGTCACCTTGAGCCATAGCTGGCCCAGAGATCCTAGTCCCTTCAAATGTTGATCCATGAACCTTGCCTCCAGCTGCTGGCACTCAGGTATGAGGTCTTGCTTTTCTGCTCCTCCAGCTTGAAGTTCACTAGTAGACACACACAAAGAAGAACAAGCACATACAGAAATAGTGAGAAGTTATTAAGAAGAGATTAGAGTTTGTGGTGATGAGTCAGATCTCAGTCAAACAAGAGGACTTGCTAGCAGCCTGCTTATGCTCAGCAAGCTCCTCCTGATTCTCCTCTCTCTTTTCCATGCTTATTCATTCCCCTTAGCAGAGTCTTTGATGATAGGATAAAGGGAAATGTTTTCTAACTACAAGAGAAGAAATTAAGCTTGGATATAAGAAAGAAGTTTATTACAATAAAAGTGGTGAGGCGCTGGAACAGGTTGTCCAGAGAGGTGTGAATGCCTCATCCTTGAAGACATGCAAGGTCTAGTTGGACCAGGTGTCTAACCTTACCAGTTTATTACAAATCCTAGTTGCTTAGGGAGATGGGGAAGACAGACAATAGAAAAGAGATAGGAAATAAAAGCAAGAACTCTTTGTGGAAAGCAAGAGAGATAGTCACCACTATAGTTCCAGAATGGTTCATAGTGTGTCCATTGATCCCAGAGCTCATCTCTGGTCACCACAGGGGATGGGAGAAAGATGGGAAACTTCTCACCTTCTCTTATAGCAACAAGCAGGCCCCTGAGGGATCTTTCTTAAGAGGTTTTTTTTTTTTTTTTTTCTCTTAGGGACTTCCTCTGCCAAGGGTTCCTTTTCCTTGGAAGTTTCTCTCCAAAGTTTCTTTTATTTGGGAGTTGTCCAAAGTATTTAGTTTTGTGGTGACCTAATATTCCCAAATTTTCAGTTTCTTTTTTTTTCTTCTTCTTCTTTTCTCTCCATTAGTGTGACATGTCTGGCCTAACAGATAAACCAGCAGGGAGTGGTGCCTTCATTGCCATGCACAAGCATTATCACCTTTTGCAGTGGTCAGCTCCTTTAAGTCACATCCCTGAAAAAGACTGCTTGTCCCCTACTGCTTATCTTTACAATCATTAGTAGAAATACTGTGGCACAGTGACACTGTCATGGACACCCACCACTTGCCTCCCTAGATAACCTGCAGTAGTCACTTGGGGTCTTATCACCAAAAAAGGCCACAGACTTTGAGACAAAAAAAAAAAAAAAAAAAAAAGATTTGTCTTTCACACCAGGCTTTGAACAACCTGATGTGGCTGTAGATGACCCTGTTGATGGCAAGGAAGTTGGATACAGTGATCTTTGTAGGTCTCTTCCAAATCACACTATTCTATGATTCTATGGTTCTGCCTTTGACTGTCCTAGCAAACATGAGTATTTCAGTTTGCAATTCAAATTGCTTCTGTGGAAACAGACTGAGATAGGACAATATTAAAGCCGGAAGCTAACAATTGTTCAAAGTGTCAGTCACTCCAATTTCAGTTCCACTATTATTTTAAACAGTGCAGCATTTGCTGTTGTCTCACTTGTGGTAATTGTGTGGTTATACAGCTCTTTGGCTGAAATCATGATTACATCTGTTCTGACAGGCTTCAGCCTTGCATCTTACTTGTCCCTCCCCTATCATGCCTCTAAAATCAAAGAGAAATACTAAATTTATTCATGAATTTATTGAAGCATTTACTGGCAACATTTGCAGCTAGAAGGATTTCACTGATCTTCCTTATATTAGATAGAATCAGTGATAAAAAGCAGAAAAAATAGCAAAATCAAAAATATGTCCTCAGGCTCTCAGGTATCAGAGAGATACCTTCCAGCCCTTTTACCAGCTTTGTTGCTGTCCTCTGCATGTTTTCAAGGACCTTAACATTCTTCTTATATTTTGAAGCCTAGAATGACATTCAGTATTTAAGGCGAGGCTTCACCAGTGCTAAATACTGAAGGAGAATCACCAGTTTTAACCAGTTAGCTATGTTTTGTGTACCCTGAGATATGATTTGCCCTCTTGACTACCAGGGCAAACTGCTGGATCATGTTGAGTCTTCTGTCACTGATAAGTCCATGTCCCTTCTTGCTGAACTGCCCTAAATCCAATTATAGGGAATCTGCCCCCCAGCAGAGGCTCGTGGCAGGGGATCTTTTTCAGTGAAGCAGAACTGTGGCAAAAATGGCTAAGAGAGAAGCATAGGGAGATACAGAATCACAGAATGGTCCAGGTTGGAAGGGACCTTGTCTCGTTCTGATTTATAGGAGGGAGAGAAGATTCTTTTAATATATGTATACCCAGCGTGAAATTAAGAAACAACGGTTCAAATGTTGGTCCGACAACTTTATTACAGATCTTAATCAGTGTCAACAGTTTACGGGCTGGTTCAGCCCGGTTCCGTGACTAGCGGGGCGGAGGGATCTGCAGATCCGCGCCTCCGGAAAAAGGGAACAGGGGACTTCAAAATAATTAGAAACAGCGGCAAAGATCTAAGGAGAAACAAACTAATTTACTAAATATAGTATCAGAATGCAAGATAACACACTATAATACAATATAATTAAATTTGAAGCTAATAAATCAAATATAATGAGAGAGAGAATGTCCAAAAGATGGATAGGTCTCACCACAATGCTGAGGTGAGATGCACAGTCCAGTTGAGCAGCAGGGAGAAAAAGAAAGGAGGAGAGCCGACGAAAAGCAGGTGAAGAAGCGTGCATCAGGTGACCTTGCCAGGAGTTATATCTCGAGACTCTCTATGACCGCAAAGTCCCCTGGGGAATGTAGTTCTTCTTCTCTTCCAGGCAGGTACCCAGAGCTTGAGCATTAACAGTTAAACTCCCAGTGCCCCACATGATGTTATGATGTGGAATACCAAAAACCAAAAATCACAAAACCATGACAATCAGGGAGATGGGGAAGGAGAGGACGGACACTATTATGAAATAGGGTAATGGGGAAGGGAAGGAGGGAGATAGAAAAGATAGGAAAGAAGAAGCAAGGAGTCTTTATAGGAAGCAAGAGGGAGATAGTCACAACCATGGATCCAACGTGGTTCGAAGTTCAGTCATTGATCTTCAGGAGTGGTGGGTCATCGGGCCTTGTTGTTCTGTTGATGACAGCAGTGACCATGGCGATTATGGCCACTTTTCAATGGTAGTACCAACTTATTTATAAGTCCAAAGTGGTCGAGTCAGCAGTCTTTGGAGTAACAGCTCAAATCCAAAGTGGATGAGTCAGCTCTCCTTGAAGTGGCAGCTTCTGGCTTTGGGATCTTAGCGGAAACTCCTTTGTTCATATCTTCCTGGCCTTGCCAGCAGATAAGAGAGAGCAGGGAAGCACCAACTTGTATCTTGCTTTCACAGGATACAATGGCATCATTCCCCAGTTTCCCATAGCTGTCCCATCTTGCTGTCAGGTTTACAATCAAGGGAACCACTCCTGATCTCACCCAGTCTGGCTATGGACACTCACCTGAGGGCTAAAATCAGTTGTCTGATGCATCCATTCAGGTAGATCTGATGAGAAAAGAATCTTCTCTTTAGATGGATGACTACACCGAAACTTGAACCTTGAACCTTCTCCAGGTGATATGGAACCTGCACTGAGTGTTTGCAGGTGGATGATTTTTTATGACAAGTATCTGGCTGCTAAAAACAGTTAAAAGCTGCATTGTATTAGAAGTACTCCCAGTTGACTATTGTCAGCAAATATGCTAAGGATGCACCTCACTTCTGCATCCAGACCAGTCCTCTCATTTCTGTCTGTCCTTGACACCACAAGCTGCAGAAGGATAGCAGCCCTGATCCAGTTGCTCCTGCATGAGTTTCTCCAGGAGCAGACCCATTTGTTGACAGACTAGGAAAGGTTTTAACTGCTTTGAGGCAGCTCCTGAGCTTCTTACATATTGGTAACACCTCTAGTACACTGCTACAAAAACCTTGGAGGTTTTCATTCTGGAGGGCAAGACAGGAGGATGCAGGGAGCTGGAAGAAAAAGTGCACTGAACAGGAAGGTTTTGTGCATGAATGCCTGGCTGGCACAGCAGGGAGCTGGTGGTGGTGCTATGGTGCTGTGTCCCTGTGCCCTGAAAAAGGTGAAAGTTTGGGGTAGATGAATAGGAGGTAAGGCCATGCCTGCTTTCCAGGAGGGGCACACACAGTCCCGAAGGAGAGCAACGTGTGTTATCTAGTAACTCACAGTCAAGAAAAGTATACTTAAGCCCAAAGTGGTGGATTTAAAGATCACACAAAGCCATTGCACAGTTCTTTCAAGATCCTTTCTGAAGCTTCTGAGATGGTAAGCATCACCTTCCAGATGTCCTTCTCTGCCAGTATTGGAAAATACAGTGGGACAGAGAACCTCCTTCTCAGGAAGGACTGTTGAATTGTTACTATACTATTGCTTTTCAGGTTTCCATAGATGAACCTTTGAATCTTCGGGCCCTGGTGGGAGGACAAAGTTGAGAATTCTGCTGCCACTGTACTGCAGTCACTTGCCTAGCAGCCACTGATATGTTTGCCCTTTCCATTGATCTTTGCTGGATTAAAATGGCTTCAGATGCCCAAGAGCTGTGGTGAGGAGGACAGAAAAAAAGCAAGTCAAGGTTAGACATGGCAAGAATAGACAATCCAGATACAGGCTGCTTATATCCCTTGCTCAGGAGACAGGGCTCAGGATCACACCCAGCATAATGCTGGCCAATGCTTGTCATCAGTGTTGCAGTCTCCAATAACCTCAAGGTATTTTCCAAATGATTAGGGTAGGAAGGAAGGGAGGGAAAACATGTCAAACTGAGTGAGAAAACAGGGTGTGTGGCAGGAAGACAAGAGGTAAAGAAAAGTTTAAGACTCTCAGTTCAAGGCAGAATCATGTTGTGTGCTCCTATCTGTGTACAAGCTTGTCTTGCAGGTACCCCTGAGTTGTAGGTTGCTCTGGGATGCAAGGAAGGGGAGACAGTTTAGCTGAAACTTTTCTGGCTCCTTACATCCTGTGAGCAACTGCTGGCCATGGAACAGCTAAGCTTCTAGATCCTCTCCATGGCCTTTTCACACACAGCTTTGGTCTGGAATCTGGTGATGAGCAGAAGAACTGCTGGTCTGCCCAGAGGGAGTTGATGCCCTCTCCAGCAGAAGCAGCTCTGTGGAGCTCCTGACTCGAATCACAGTGCCCGTCTCCTGAAATAAATCCAAGACATTGGTGAGGCTACTCCCACTGAGATCCAGCTGTTGGCAGTATCATTATTATGTTGAGGGCTCAGATTCTATCAGAGAGAGCTCTGGGGGCAGAGCTAGGGCACTTTAGGGTTTTCCCTTGACAAAAGAGAGAATGTGGAGAAGATGTTGACTGTATCCAGAAGAAACAAGGTTCTTAGAAGAGTGAAGCACAGATCCTGTGAGGACTGCATTCTGCAAAATACCTATCTCCAAGATATTCTGCACTTTCTCACTGATCCTAATGGCCATGACCCTACCAGGGAGGCTGACCCTACTGGAGATGGGATGGCTGACTACAAACATCTGCAGCATGTTGTCCATAGCATTAGTGGAACTGATCCCTGGGAGAATCTTCTCTTTCATAATGCTGGCCCAGGCCAGAGTCCTGATACCCCCCCCCCCCCCAGTTTGAGACGAGATCCAGTACTCAACAGGGAGCTTTGGGGCTTCCTCCAGCCTCTGGAGAAGCCTCAATCGGGAGAGAATTGAGGCCCTTCCTATTTGGATTGGGAGATGCCTCCCTAGTAGGGTCAAGGCCATTAGGATCATGCCTTGGGGATGTACAGGCAAAACCAGCTGCTGGGTAGTACCTCTAGGCAGAGATACCAAGTAATACCTTACTGCTGAACACAGCTGGTCCACGGGCTCATTTTCCAGTAGCACTTGCAGAGCACAACTGGTGTGGGACCTAGCAGCTGCCAGAACACAGCAACAGCAGATCTGGCACTGCTCAGCAGGGCCAGAAAAACATTAGAGCCCCAGGCCTTCACGGAAATACAGAGGCATCCTGTGTCCCGCTGAAGAGGTCCCAGAGGCACCCAGAATCAATATGTCATTATTTTTTTTTACACTGCAGCAGGTATGGTCCTCTAACATTCCTCAGTCCTCTAAGAGATGAAAAGGTACACAAGAAAATAATAAAAAATTACAGCAAGAATTCTATGTTAGATCCATTTGCACATTTCTATATTCTAATTTAGAATCTGTTAAAAATAATTCAAGGAACAAGAATTGTATTGGATAGTATAATTACAACATTCAATTTAGCTGGTTTATTTGGTTGAGCTCTCAACAGAGACATCAGTGAAGGCCTTAAACAGTTCTGGAAGTCACATTACTATGCTGCTCAGTCAAGTGCAACAGTGAATTTAAACAAACACAAAACAGTACCACGGGTTATGATTTTGTTTCATACATATATTATACGGTTATCTCACCTGTCTGTTGTATTATATATCTTTTAACAGACTGTAAAGTATGTACTGCTTGGAGTATGGGAAGAATATACTCAATGTAAACCTCATTTTTTTTTTTTTTAAGAAAAGTCCTCTTTCATTTCTATGACTTGAAAATTATTTTACTGAACCGATATGTTACGTGATTGAACAACCACCTGTTTTGGAAAAAAAAATAAACAAACAAACAAAAAAACCCACAGACTTAAATAGGTCTTCAAAACTGTGATATCTTGAAATAGCACAAAAATTATAATGTAATTCAGAATGAGAAGACAAAGCCCAAGCCCCACAAAACTGTATGTTTTATAATCACTATTTGCCCATTAAGTATGATATATCTCACTATTTCTATCCTCTGCTTAATCACTGTGATGGAATTATAATTTTGTATTCACTAGCTGTGATTTACTTAGTGTGGTTTGATTTATGGCACCACAGATTTGTTTAGTTAATGGAATATTTTAATTTACTGTGCATGATAGAAGACCGCATAAAATTACTTTGAATATCTGTATTATGTTACTGTTCAGCACTAGCCAAACTATGAAATCGGAAGAAAATTAGTTGTGTAAGCATTTTATTTTCAGAAACCTGTATCCCAGCTGACTGAAGATCTTTTATCACATATACCAAAGTGAAGACTTTGTTTTATGCTGTATGTTAGTATTCTGCTTAGAATTTTGTATATTAGTGTTTTTCTGCTTAGAGTCCTTTACAGAGACTGCTACTCCTAATCTTCCAATTCAGTTTCAGTTATGCAGATTTCCATGAGGAGCCAATGTAACTATTCATAATAATAATTCATCAAATTTGATATGAAAATCTGCTGTGATGCCTGAAAAGTGACAGGTGTACAGCAGGACTAATACAACAAACTGTAGGAGAGTACCTTGTTCTGCTGGGCATTATTCTGCAGTGTTTAGATAGAACTTCCCCACTTCCATGAAATTAGAGATCAGATATCACCACAATAATAATAAATAATAATAATAATAATAATTAATAATAATAATAAAAAAATTAAAACAAGGAGTTTTCCAAGTCAAGCTATCTTTTACACCTTGTCTTACTTTGAAGTCAATGCTTTTTCAGTTACATCAGTGATGAGGTACATACTGTGAAAGGTCAGAATATCTATTTTTAATCTCAAATTATTGGATTCCTAGTTATTATTTCAAGATATTTCATCGAGTATTTGATTTTACATGTACCTACATATATGTAATACATTACATATAATATTCAGTTATAAAATACAAATGTGTGATACATACATATAATGTATATTTTTATATTTCACGCCCCAGGAAGTAATCATATATAATATCGATAATTTTTGTTTCTGTTCTGACAGGCAGTTTTTAATAACTTATTTGAACAAAATAGTATTTAACAAAGTGAAAGTAATTCATATCATGTATTAGAAGAAATTAACTTAAACATTTTGATCTAATTATGTTATAATAAACTTCTCCAGTTAATTTAAAGGAGCATTCATTCTTAATTTTTTTTTTTTAATCATCTTTAATACATATGTCAAAAGAACTGTTGTGAATAGTCTTCCTTAAATTTGGTACGTCACCATGGATTTGGATAAATTGGGCATAATGTGCCTATCTCTTCTACAAATTAAGTTCATATTTTGCCTTCTCTTTACTTGTATTTTTAGGTCTTGCAGTCTGACTATTAGTATGCAATGTATAGAAGAAAACAGAATTACCGCTCTAAATTTCTACAATAAAGCCTTCTCGTGTTAATTTCTGTTTTGTTTTTACTTTCAATTCCTTTTTGGATACTGTTGTGGTTTAACCCAGCTGGCAGCTAAGCACTACACAGTGGTTCGCTTATGCCCTTCCTTTCCAATGGGATGGAGAAGGAATCAGGAAAAAGAAAGAAAAAAAAAAAAAAATAGAATTTGCGGGTTGATACAAACCTGTTTGCTAAAATAGAAAAAAAGGAACAGTTACGAATATATATATATATATATATATATATATATACACACATATATCATAGAATCATAGAATTCTTAGAGTTGTAAGGGACCTCTTACAGCCATCTAGTCCAACTTCCTTGCAGTGAACAGTGATACCCACAGCTAGATCAGGTTGCTCAGGGCCTGATCCAGTTTCTCCTTGAAAGTCTTCAGGGACAGGGCATCCACCACACTTCTGGACAGCCCGTTCCAGAGCCTCACCACCCTTACTGAAAAGACGTTTTACTTATGTCTAACCTAATCTACCCTCTTCAAGTTTGAAACCATTTCCCCTTGTCCAATCTCTATAGACTGATAAAAAGTCTGTCTCTCCTTCTTCCTGTAACTCCACTTTAGATACTGAAAGGCTGCTATCAGGTCACCTCGCAGCCTTCTCTTCTCCAGACTGAACAATCCCAGCTCTCTCAGCCTGTCCTTGTAGGAGAGATGTTCCATTCCGTGGACCATTTTTGTGGCCTTCCTCTGGATGCACTCAAACAGGTCTGTGTCTCTCCTGTACTAAGGACTCCACATCTGGACACAGTACTCCAGGCGAGGCCTCACCAGCCCAGAGCAGAGGGGCAGGATCACCTCTCCCAAACTGCTGGCCATGCTTCTTTTGATGCAGCTCAGAATATAGCAGCTTCTTGTGCTGTGAGGTGATATTACTGACTTATGTCCAGCTTCCCATACACCAGCATCCTCGGATATTCTGTGGCATAGTCTTTTCATCCCCAGCTTGTCTTTAATAGTGGGAGTTGTTTTGGCCCTGATACAAGACCCTGCATTTGGGTTTGTTGAATTGCTTTTGAATTTGTTGAAATATATTATATATATGTGAACATACATATCAAGTGATGCACAAGCAATTGCTCACCACCTTCTGACCAATGCCCAGCTAGATCCCTGAGCAGTGGAAGGGAGAGATGAACTCCCATCCTCCTTCAAAACTCCTTCCACATGATGGCTTATGGTATGGAATATTCCTTTGGCCAGTTTATCTCAGCTGTCCTAATTATGTTCCCCCCTAGCTCCTTGGGCCTTTCACCATGAATGGTCTTGACTCTGTACAGTGGTGCTTAGCAAACATCAATATTGTATCAGTGTTGTTTTTCTCCTAGAACCAAAACGTCATGTCAGGCACTCGGAATAAAACAATTCTACTCAGATGAAATTCAGATGGAGACTTGTATGAAATAGTGGGGTTTTTGTTTGTTTTTGCTTGTTTGTATGTTTGTTTTTCATTTGTTTGTTTGTTTGTTTTTTAATTATTCAATGTGAGCAATTAGCTAAGTCAGGCCTAGATACATTACAATGAAAATTTCCTTAATTTATCTACTGTTAATATTTGGGAAAACACATTGGTTTTCTCAGCGGAAATAGAAGAAATGTGATTCTTTTCATAATGTAACAACTCAGTTACCATGGAATTCTTTAATGTTTCTTAGTAGTCGTAGCAGTATTAGTAGTAGAAGAAGTAGATGATAATCATTAATACGAAGTCATTGATATATAATAATATTCTAATTACCTACATGCAATAATTATGTATTAATAATTTAAAAGCAATAACAATAATTCTTACTATTGGTAGATCATAGATCATCCTACAATTGTTTCTGCTGGTTCATGTGAATGGTGTGCTTGTGGAAAAAAAAAAAAAAAGAGGCCATGGTAATTACTAAAGTGAGAACTAATTCTGATTTGGAAAAGATGAATGTAGGCAGTACACTCCACTGCGTATTCCAAATTTCTTTATCCAGTTAACTGTTTACAAACAAAAGTGTACTAAGTTTTATTTTCTGAGAACAGTATTGCAAAAGTAATTTTAGTTAATCATTTTGAAATGATGAACAAATTAGTTCTAACTAGAGGGCTAGACCTTTTTTTCTCACTCTCGCCGTGCTTAATCAAAAGGGATGACAGGAACAAATAACAGCCAATAGTATTTCGATGCTTAAATGTACAGGATCAAAGAAAGATTTTAAATTATTCTTTGTAGCACTTTTATTGGCACTGTCTAAATTACTGAAAAATTCATGCCTTATCAGAAAAAAATTGTTCTCAGTGATAACTGTTTCCTTCCCTTCCCTTCCCTTTCCACAGGTTTATTTTACTTTTTTTTTTTTTTTTTTTTTTTTTTTTTTTTTTTTTTTTTTTTCCTTTTGCTGTTATATTTCTTTAACAACTCTTTGGAAGACTATCAAATCAGTATCATTACTTCACTAAGATCTGCTGTATTCTTTATGCTTTTCTACAGTACATATATAATGTTTCCAGCTTTAGAATTTTCCAAGATCCTTGCTTAGGGAAGCACAGTAGGCCAGTATTTTTCCTCAACAAAATAGCTAATCTTATCTCAAAAACACAATTTCTAAAATAGTCCAAGAAGTAAAGTGGATTTTTTACCTGTCTTCTAACAACAAATTTTGGTTCTGCTTCCATTTAGAAGCTGAGAATCATAGTCACAATTTGCTTGCTTCTCCTAGCTAATTTTAGGCAGACTCCCACCACAGCATAGTGGCAGTCAAGCCTCTTTTCATTTTTTTTTATTTTTTCCCTTACTGAAAGTTAAGATTTTTTAACTACGAGGTAATCTGCTAAAACATTTTCCATCTACCCATCTGGAGAGCTCCAGGTGAAATTGTAAGAACTTCCTTTCTGGCATGAGGATTTACATATAACAGCTGGTTATAATCACATAATTTGAGCTGTTTATAATTGTTTAAATAATTGAAGATTAACACTAATTATCTGAAGCATATAAGGCATCGTGGATTCACTATTAAGTGAATAGGGGTGGTTTTATTGTAGACTAAAAGGCAGCTTAGCTTTTACAATGTTATTCAACATCTTAAAGATGATTTATAACGTATTTCTGTTAAGCATAAACTTTCTGTTAAAACTTTTGTAAATTATATAATCATATCTAAGCAGAGAATTGCTCCTTAGTTTCAGATGGTGATTCTGTGTCTTCAATTTTAGGATTCTACACACTGTGAACAGATTTCAAAAAATTGATATATGAGTTCAAGATGTAATTTAAATAACATTTATTATCCTAACTGCACAGAACTGATTAAATCTGAACATAGGTGGATACAGTAGCATCAGCTCCTATCTAGCAATGAAAATGTTTCTGCCTGTTATTGAGCAATTTTTGACCACTGAAACTACCAAGGTAGTCCTTCCCTACTGTAACATTTCCCTCTACCATAAGCAGTACAAAAGAACATCTTTCATTTTTGCAAAACATTAGAGGCCTGATCCCACTGAAAAATAAAAAAGACATGTAATGAAAGTTTCTGCAGCATCTGTGAAAGAATATGACAAGGGTCAGCATACAACTGACAAAAATATCGTTGATGTTGCAAGAGTACTTCAACATATGTGGTACAGTCTAACATTATGTATAAAAGCTGAGAAGTACTTGATTCAGTGTGAGCTGATTCTAAACATCTTAAGATTATTCATATTACACATATTTTTCTAGATTTTGTTAGACAAAGAAAGAAGTAATAAAGAAAGGAAAGAAAAAAAAATAGCAAAGCATGTTTTGCTGACATTAAAAGGAATCTCGTTCTGCATGCAAATGAAAGTGAAGTATTTGTAGCCTATCACTTGGTCATCTACTCAGTGCTATATCTGATGACTTAGAAATCTTCCATTGATGGAAAAGGAAAAACTGACATAATTTTTACAATGATGCCTGGTAGTCTCAATAGGGATTTCTGTAGATTTAGGATCAAAACTTTCATTACTATGAATGTCAGTGTAACTCAGTATCAGCTTGTGTTTCACACAACTAAAGAAACTATTTTTTTTTTTTCATGTTTTCTTTTTATTTGTATTTCCTTGCTTATAAAAAATAAATTGTTATTACTTGTCTCAGGATCTGGAGAATAAATTCAGTCTCATCTTTGTGGTATCCAGAGAAAAAATGACATTTCTTACTTTTTACAAGATTAGCCCAACATAAATTAAATACTTTTATGTCCCATCCTGTGTGGACATTGTGCCATTTTAAATATAATGAAAATGAATAAACTTCAAATGTCAGACTAAAAAAGTAACTATGCATCAGGACCCTTGAACATGTACAGATGATTCTAAAACACGGGAACAATATTTATTTTGCAAGTATCTTCAGATTACTTAAATTTTACAGCATCTGCACTATATAACATGATATCAAAGAATTAACAGTGTTCTTTCTTAACAGCTTCAGTGGTTGGTAATGATCTACATAAATTGCATGCTACCATTTCTGGTCATGTGAACAATAATTAATTTTGTTACTATTATCAGATAATTCACCTCTTTGTTAGGTGTTAAATGAGAGAGGGAGTAGGGGAGAGAGAAAGGGCAGGACAGAGGCAGGGAAAATTATGAGAGCTCGCTAGCACCACCCTGATAACAGAGATAAATCTGTTGGGTCATGTCCTTCTTCCTTGCTAGCAAAGATGGATAACAAACAGTCTGTGTCAGTGTTATATTCAAAGTCTACAAGTGCTCTGATATCCATTACTACAAAGCAGAAATGCAGAAAGAAGAAATGTGACGGGTGCAATCATTAGCATATCAGTTTTAGAAAGGGGTTTTATGAGTGCATGGTTCATTGTGGTATCAGTTTAATTGCTTAAAGCTTCCAAAAAAGCTCAAAGACTAGGAGAGTCTGTGGTTACAGCAAGTGCACAAATGCTGATAGGCTTTCTCCTCTCTACTCCTACCAAAGTCTCTTTTCTAAGACTATGTGAGGAGAGTAGTACATAAAACCTTGAAGCTTTTAAAGTATTTTAAGTAGTTCACAACATAAGCATGTCTTGAGTCTTTATTCCAGTTCACAGAAAATGGAGAATAACATTTTCATATCTGACCCTCTTAAAAAAATTGCATAGGAAATTCAAGGTCTCATTTTCAAATTAACTATGCATAGCTGAAGCTATTCCCTTTGTGTAGCCTGATTAAAGTTAAGTGATTTTTTTTTTTCCTCCAGCTTAAATCATTCAGAATGGTTATTACAAGAAATAGGATAAAACATATTTCTTTTATCCCACTCTTTACCCATTATACCCCAGTTAGAATATTTTCCCATTTCCCCCCCTTAATGTCTTGTCTCTGAAAATGTTTTCTTTCTTCAACTTGTCAGAGCATTTGATCAATCTATAATGAGCATCACTAAGATGTATCTAAATGAAAGCTATAACTAGAATATAACAGCAAAACCATGCAATGAGGAAAAGTAAACAGTAGGTTTTTTGAGAAACAAAATACATAAGCAGAACTCTGGATTCATGACAGAATATCTATAATTAAATTAAAAAGAAAATTGCTTTGATCTCTATTTAAGATATAATTTCAATGCAGTATATAATCACAGAATCACAGAATCACAGAATCACAGAATCATGTTGGAATTGGTTGATGGTTTCCTAGTGCTAGACCATCAGAACAATGCAAGAGATTCTTTTTGAAAAATATGAAACAAATTATTTCAGGAAAATATAAAAAATATTGCACTGGAAAAAATATTCTTGTATTCTTAAACTTGATACTTAAACAACATTCTTATATTCTTAAACAACAACACAAATATTACTTGTATTAAAATGAAACAATCCAAATTTAATACTGGCATTCGATTTCCTGTATTCATTTTTTTTTTTTTTTTGCATGATTAAAACATATCGTTTTTTAGTCTGTATCATAGTCTGTATCATAGTAAATGATGCATTTCATAAGGTATACAAAAAGTACGGGGACATATACCCCAAACCCCATACAAATATATGTGTATTCAAACAATATCATGTCTTAACTATTTTTTCTATGGTATATTTGAACTGAACATAAAAGGAAGTCTATATTGCTTATAGATCAATGTTTGTCATGCTTCAGGTTCATAGGAATTATGGAATATTAGATGCTGGAAAGGGCCTCTAGAGATCACTGAGTCCAATCCTCCTGCTAAAAGCAGGTTTCCAACAGTAGGCTAAGCAGAAAAGCATCCAAGGGGTTCTTGAATATATGCAAAGAAGGAGATTCCACTGATTCCATGGGCAGACTGTTCCAGTGCTCTGTTACCCTCAAATTAAAGAAGTTTTTCACACGTTTGTATGGAACTTCCCGTGTTTCAGGTTTTTTTTACTATTGCCCATTGTCCTGTCACTGAACATCTCTGAAAAGAGCTTGGCCCCATCGACTTTGGCACTTTAGATATTTATAAACTTTGACAGATCACCTCTCAGTCTTCTCCAAGCTGAGATCACCTCTCAGTCTTCTCCAAGCTGAACAGACTCAGGACCCTTCACTAGAAGGGTCCTAGTGTACCCTCATATGGGGAACACTCCAGGTTCTTAATCATTTTTGTAGCCCTCTGCTGGACTCTCTTCTTTGAACTGGAGAGCCCAAAATTGGTTTCAGTGTTCCAGATGTGGTGTCTCCAGGGCAGAGTAGAATGGGAGGATTGCCTCCCTAGCCCTGTTGGTAAAACTCTTTTTAATGTACCCTTGCCCCCCAGTAACATTGGCCTTCTTGGCCAGTGGCACACTAGGAGGCTCACAGTCAATTTGTTGCCAGGCAGGATACCTAGGTCCTTCTCTGCAGAGTTTCTCTCCAGCAGGTCAGCCCTAACTTGTATTGATTTTGGCAATTATTCTTTCCCAGTTGCAAGACTTGAAACTTGCTCTAGTTGAATATCATCAGATTCCTCTCTGCTCACTCTCCAGTCTGTCCAGGTCTTGTTGAATGGCAGCACACCCTTCCAATGTGTTAGCCACTCCTCCCACCTTTGTATTGTCAGCAAACTTTCTGAGGATGGACTCTATGCCTTCATCCAGGTCATTTATAAAGATGTTAAACAAGACTGGTATCAGGACCAACCCTTGGGAAACACTGCTAGTTACAAGCATTCAACCAGACTCTGCACTGCTAATCACAACACTCTGAGCTCTGCCACTCAGTCAGATGTCAGCACAACTCATTGTCTTCTCAATTATCCCATACTTTCTAAGCTTCATTACCAGGATGTTGTGGGAGATAGTGTCAAAAGCGTTGCTGAAACCAAGGTCATTGGCAGTATCCAATACTCTCACATCATCTACACAGCTGGTGATTATGTCATAGAAAGCTGCCAGGTAGATTGAACATGATTTCCCTCCTTATTCTCTGATTGAACATGATCAATCCCTCTTGAAAACTAATAACCTTCTTCTCTTCCATTTGCTTGGAAATGGCATCCGGAACAAATCACCTTTCCAGGGACAGAGGTGAGGCTGACTGGCCTGTAGCTGCTCAGGTCTTCCTCCTTACACTTTTTGAAGATTGGAGTGACATCAGTTTTCTTCCAGTCTTCAAGCACCCACTCCCATTCTCCAAGACAATTCCAAGATAATAGAGAGCAGTTCAGCAATTACTTCTTCCAGCTCCCTCAGCACTCATGGTGACATCTCATCAAGGCCTCTGGTTTTGTGTGCACTGACTTTGGCTAGATGCTCTCTGATCAGATCTTCCACAGACAAGGGGAAGTTTTCCATTCTCCCAACTCTCTCTTTCACCTCCATGGTATGGGATTCCTGAGAAGCAGTCTTAACAGTAAAGACTGAAGCATAGAAAGCATCCAGTACCTCTGCCTCCTCAGTATCTCTATTACCAGACACTTACCTTATTTAGTAGAGGACCCACATTTTCCATAGTTTCTTTTTATTGTTTACATACTTAAAAAAAAGCCTTTGTTATCCTTGACCTTCACCAGCCTTATTTCCAAGTATCTTGCCCATCCATTCAGGATGAGCTCCTTCCACTTTTCTTTGATTTTTTACTTGTAGGGATGCACCAATCTTGAGCTTCCAAAGAAGTAGTGTTTAAGTACCAAACACTTATCTTGGGCCCCCCCTCCTTCCAATGTTCTAACCCACAGGATATCTTCAAGTAAGCCCTTGAAGGGGTCAAAGTTGGCTCTCCTGTTGTCCCAGGCTGCAATTCCTACTTCCTGTTTAACAAGATTCTTAATGCCAGTATCTCATGACTGCTGCATCCCAAGCTGCGCTTAACTTTCAGATTCCCAGACAATCCTTCCTTGTTAGTGAGAACACTGTTTTACTTGTCTCTATGATTACAGTGAGATCATGGACCTGTGACTACACATAGATCTCTAGTTCTTCAGATGTGCATGCATTATTACATAATCACCTCAGAGAATAAATGCGAGAGTAGGATGCAGATTTCCCTAGAAGGTTCCAAAAGTTTCCTGTAGGAATATCCATTCTTGAGGTGGGTGGCTTTCTCGCTTCTGTCATTGGAGGCAGGAACATTTATTACTAAGGAACATTTGTTATTCTTCAGGTTGGCCTGGTTTATTCCTCAGTCAGTTGTAATGATGTGAGCATTTATATCATGGATCCTGCCCCCCAAAGTCCAACAGTTTAAAGTGTGCCTCACTACTTCAACCAGTCTGCTGCCAAAGATTGTGCTGCCTCTTCTGGATAGCTGGATTCCATTCTTCCTTAATAGATCACAGTACATCATAAGAAATCCCGTTATTGTGGAAACCAAAACCTTCATGCTTGCACCAGCCATGAAGCTGGGAGTAGATATGTGTTCTACATCTCTTCCTGGCTACCATGTTACCTTCAACTGGCAAAATGAAGGAGAAGAATGGTTCATGTGAAATACCTACTTAGTTCTATTTCATCTCATTCATCCTATGAATGAGATGAAATCTTAAATTTTAGATTTCATTGACAGCAGTGTCTAGAACAGAGCTCTGAAAAAAAAAAAAAAGCTTGCACATAAATAATTAATAATAATTCTCTAAAGTTCATTTGAACGAAATAAGAATCCTCTGTTATGAAGACACTTTGTTCATAATTTTTATCTCCGAATTAATATAAATTCTTATTTTCTTTATCACTTAGCAACAATCAAAGCATTTATCATTCCCAAGCACCTTCTAACTATTGGATTGCATTACCTGCTTGTAGTCTGTAAAATGTCTTACGCTGCTACTTACTGTGTAACGCGAAAATAAGTAAATAAATAAATAAATAAAGGTTAGTTTTGTTTTCTCATTAGAATCTGAAAATATTTAAGCTATTCTTAGCTTCCAAAGACCCATAACATTCATGGTAACCTTGTTCTTTTAAAATTGAA
>JADANK010000307.1:0-144062 GCA_021292215.1 Lophura nycthemera
AGTTACAAAATACAATACCTGTGCTCTACTTCAGATCAATTCCCCTTTTTCAATACCTAATGCAGAAACAACATTCCATTCCTACAGGGTGATCTGACAGGCAAACACCCCCTCAGAGTTCAGCTTCTAAATTTGAACAGTTAAGACATGCATATGCAGCACACTGGCATACATATTCATTCTTTTCATGGACTCATAGATATGTGCTGCTGTCCCTTTGGGCGTGCTGTGTGGTATCTAGGGTGGACGAGTGCCCAACTACTTCTTCCCCTTTTTTCTCCATCAGCTGCATCACTGAAGCCTTTGACACACTTCCATCCACTTTCCCCCAGTTTGGAAGATTTCCACTGCTTATTAGCCCATAGTGAACCACTTTTTAACAGCAGTGTCTGTGGAACCTGAGAAAAATGTCCTTGATCATTTTGAGGCAAAGGATAGAAGTATTTTATTGTAACTCTGGTGCTTCTAGCGAGGCAAAATAATTGAGGAAAAGTATTCTCTTATGTCCCCAGTGCAAAATTACTGAGGAAAAATAAGACTGTTCACCCACTATAGCTGAAATGGAAAGTTTTACAAGTATCACTTATGGATTCCTTTTGCTAAACTAATCTACTGGTTCTTAAACTAATCTACTAATCCCTATTCTC
Organism: Lophura nycthemera; assembly: GCA_021292215.1. Classification (NCBI taxonomy): domain Eukaryota; kingdom Metazoa; phylum Chordata; class Aves; order Galliformes; family Phasianidae; genus Lophura; species Lophura nycthemera. Next base: position 648 of record JADANK010000307.1, read on the forward strand.
AAGCAAACCAACCTATATAGTTGCCATCCATTTAATGCTGTTCACATAAACATACACAGTTCTCAACACAACAGCAAACTGTTGCGAGAATCACTATTTTCAAGATACCGCAAATTCCACCTAATCACACTTTCATGAACTATTAGTTATAGATTTGTATACCTTTAAAATTCCATACCATTAGTCATGGTCCCATATACTACCATCAATTACACTTCTATATACCATTAAAATCAAGAATTCCATACATCATCAAATAAACTTCCACACACCATCAAAACAGTTTGTCCCACTACTTCCTAAAACCACAAGTCAAAACAGTACAGTTCTGCAACTTCCATAAACACCATCATTTAGGACACTCTGTTATAAGAACCGGTGCTGTTAATGTATTTATGTTCCCAGTTTTCTTAGGCATTAAACAAAAACATGCTTAAACAAAGCCATGTTTCAGCACCTTAGTTTCAAAACCCAGACACACCCAGTAGAACATGAACCAACAATCAGATATTGCCCAAATGTAAACCTGGGTGCTCATACACCAACCTTGCAATCTCTGTCTACTCATGAGTGGTTTCCCAGACCCAGCAGGACTCCCGCCTGCAACTGGTTCTTCCAAATCCGGCCAACTCTGTGATCTTCACCGACTTATGGGTGGCTCCCCAATGGACTGCTCCCCAAAACTTAAAAGGAAATAATATATATTTTTTTTTTCCTCAGATGGTCCTTGTCTGTTCCCACAGTGATCCAATTGAGGCAAAGATTCTCTCCAGAGAACTCTCCAGGTGTGCCAAGGAAGTCTTGTTCTCAATGGCTTCTGCAGCTGAGCAGAGACTGTCCCACCTGGGTCAACAATTCATTCGAAGCAAGGTATTCTTTATTGGCAGCATTGGGGTAGTATCGGGATAACTCTACAAGAATGATCCACCAGTTGATCATTTGTGAATGGGTTATATTTTCACATTTGTTACATATTCATTACATTCCCAAATTCATTATCATATCCACTGCCAATGATTGCCCAACAGACATTGACTTATTTGGTGATCTTTGATGTCATCAAGTGTTCTTCTAGCATCATGATGGTCCACTGTTGGTTGTTATGTTGAACCTGATTAGGTTCACATGGGCCCAACTTTCAAGTTTGTTGAGGTCTCTCTGGATAGCACACTGAGGAGCGACTAAAGAACTGGGGCTGTTTAGTTTGGGGAAGAGGAGGCTGAGGGGAAACCTTATTGCTCTCTTCAAATACCTGAAAGGTGATTGCAGTGAGAGCGGGGTTGGTGTCTTCTCACGACACCAACAGATGACAGATGGCAAGATGAGGGGAAATGGCCTCAAGTTGTGCCAGGGGAGGTTCAAGTTGGATATCAGGAAAAACTTCTTTACAGAAAGGGTGGCTAAGCACTGGAATGGGCACCCCAGGGAGGTGCTTGAGTCACCATCCCTGAATGAATATAAAGACCATTTGGATGTGGTGCTCAGGGACATGATTTAGAGTTGGGTTGTTAAAATTAGGGAAGTATGGTTAAATTGCCGTTGGACTTGATGATCTTTAAGGTCTTTTCCAACTGAGCAATTCTATGATTCTTTGAATCTATGATCTTCATTCTAACATGTCAAACGCATCACTCAGCTTGGTGCCATCAGCAAACTTGCTGAGGATGCAATCAAAGGAATCATTCGGAGGGTGGTGACACACTGGAATAGGTTGCCCAAGGAAGTTGTGGATGCCCCATCCCTGGAGGCATTCAAGGCCAGGCTGGATGTGGATGTGGGCAGCCTGGTCTGCTGGTTGGTGACCTTCCACAAAACAGGGGGGTTGAAACTAGATGATCATTTGGGTCCTTTTCAACCCAGGCCATTCTATGATTCTATGAACCCATCATCAATGTCATTGATGAAGCTGCTGAAAAACATCAGTCCCAAGACTGGGGAACACCGCCTGCACATAGTGCCATTCACCACAGCCCTCTGTCTACAACCCTTGCATTCCTTTAACTCCTCTCATCCATGAGTATGTCTCAGCAAGAGAGTATGTCTCTCCAGCTGCCCTGCTCTCGAGGGCAACATCTCCCTGCAGCTGTCACTTCCTCACTGAGCCCTGCCAATGGCAGTGATGTCACATTTCTGCTTTGTACCATTGAGCAAGCAAGTTCTTTTTCTAAGAACTTCCTATCTTGTTTTCTCAATTTGGTCTTGTTTGGAAGCATGAGAATGATTAATCTCTCTGCTGCACAAGGGCCAGCTAGGATGTTCACTGAAGTATAACTACAGACTCTGCTGCCACACAGAAGGAACCACCCTCAGGGTAATTTGGGGTTTGTGTACAGGAAAGACTGCTACCCTGTTCTTTCCTATTTTCCATGGGGCAAAAGGTTTACACTCCCTTTGCAATTTAAAGCTCTACGCATCTTTCTGCAGGGGATGTTCTTGTAAACTTTGAAGTGATCACGGTCACATCTTTTTGCTTCGTCCTGATAATCCAGTTGTACTCGTGACCAAAACTGTTTCCTCCACTCAAATAAAAGCTTTCCAGAAGGCCATAGTTTTGTAGCACATGTAAAGTGGCCAGTATCTGTACTGCACAAGGGGTAAACACATCCTCTTATGACACTGCCCTTGACAGTAAAACAAAACATAACTAACAAGCAAACAAAAACTCCACTTTAGTCCCTTTCAGTACTTTGTTGACCAGATTCTTCTAAATGTTCTCTCTTTGGTCCCACTCAAGTAAATCTTCCATATGTGTGGAAAAAACACAGATCACAGCCTGAGCAGGCTGGGCTAGCCCATGAGAAAGGGATTGTGTGAGCTTCGGAACACATGTAAACTGCCTCTTGGTTCTGCATCAGGCTATAAGAAACCTGCTTTGAGAAACTGCTCTGCAGCTGTAACCAAGTCTCCATGCTTTCTTCCTTATCATGTTACGTAATGCCTTCTTGTCTCCTGATGGTATATATGCATAGCAACAGTACTAGCGGTTTGTATGGAAACTCTAACCATTCGCTGCCAGGATTGAGAACTTAGCAGACACTATACCTGCCAACAACCCTCTGTAATAGAGCGCGTGTGAGTACCTCTCTTTTAAATTGATGAAACTAACTTACCTCCTCATACTTTCTCTGGGTTTGGTAAACTTTAAGCAGAAGCAGTGGCACTTTTGCATTACAGACCCTCAGCTGTAACACTGCCATTAAGGCTGCAGCACTGCCTCTGCTGTAATACTTCATTGATATGAAAAACAAAGCAAAAATGTTCTGAGGAATAATCTGGGAATAATACATTCTGAAAGAGGAGGGAAAATGAGGAGTTAGAAGCTAGGAGTGTGTTCTCATAAATAGTGCAACCGCTCCACTATGCGTCATCAAGCATGAAAGAACAGGCACAGGCCTGGATGGAGTTTGTCAGTTTGTTGGGAAAGCCCACTAAGATCACCAACTCCTACTATCAACCCATCCTTACCATGCCAATGAAACCATGTCCCTCAGTGTCACATCAGCACTTTTGTTGAACACCTCAGAGATGGTGACTTTACCACCTCTCTTGGCACCCTGTACCATTACCACTCATTCAAACAAGAAATTTTTCCTAATATCCAAACTGAACTTCCCCTGATGCAATCCGTGGTCATTCCCTCTCCCTGCTACCACTAGTTACCTGGGAGAAGAGGCTGAACACCTTGCCACAATCACCCTTCAGTTTAGAAATCAAGAGGGTGCCCCCTGAGCCTCCTCTTCTCCACACTAAACTACTGCACGTCCCTCAGCCACTGTCCATAAGACTTGAGCAGGACTCAGCACTCGGTCTTGTCAAAACTCATCCAACCAGCCTCAGCCCATTGATTCAGCCAACCTGAAAGCGTGCTGTTGCATATCACAACATGTCATCATCATGCATCAAGACATGTCAAAAGATGTTACAACCCATCATTGTGATTTGATGTCACATCTCATTGTGTGTCATGACTTGTCATCACCTATCAATTATCAGTTGTCACTGCATGTTATTGTGTGGCATGATGTGTTATGTATCAACTGGGAGTCATTGTCACTTGTAATTATGTGTCATGATGCATCATCATCTGACACCGTGAGTTGACTTGTCATCATTCAACACTGTATTGACATCACGTGTCTCTGTCCATCTTCACAAGTCATTTTGTGTGTCATCATGTGTCATGATTTGCTGTTACCCATCACTGCAAATCATCATCACATGTTGTCAGGTGTCACCATCTTCTTCATCACGAGTTGATGTCAAATGTTATGATGTGCCATTGCCCATCATCGTGAGTCATCACTGTGGTTCATCACGTATCACTGCATGTCATCAACCATCACCGTGAGTTGCTGTCACATACCATCGCATGTGGTCACGTGTTGTCCTCCATAATCATGAAGTGTCTGTCATGGATTGTCATGTGTAGTCATCTGTCTTCATGTGTCATCATGTGTTGCTATCCATCTTTCTGAGTTGTCACTGTGCGTCACCATGTGTCATGACATACTGTCATCCATTGTAAAGAGTCACCATCACATGTTATCACATGTAACATGTCATCATGTGTCACTGAGTGTCATGATGTGTTGCCATTCGTGTCTGTGAGTTGACACTGCATGTCGGCAAATGCTGTCACTCATTGTTGCAAGTTGACTTTGCATGTCATTGGAAGTTGTCACCTACTGTCATGTTTTGGTTTTGTATGCCATTGTGTGTCATCATGAGTTCTCATCCATAGCTGTGAGTCATCGTCTTATGTCACTACATGTCATCACGTGTTATTGTCCATCATCGCAGGTCACCATGATAGGTCATCCTGCATCGTCGCTTGTAGAGAGTCTTTGTAGCAAGTCATCATCACTTGTCCTGTGTCGCATTTTCAAATGTGACAGGGGAAGAGGCCCCTGCCTCCCCCTTTTAGGGAGAAGGAAAGAACAATGACCCAATTAAGATAAGGAGAGAAAACACATTTAGAACAAATGGTAAAAGAAAGTAAGATAATTATAAGAAAGAGAGTTACAATTAATAACTCAAATGGGAAAGAGAAGAAGGCTACAACCAAGCTGCTCGCTGCACTGCCGGAACCTGAAAGAGCTGCACCCTTGTCATCCGGAAACGGAGATCATGCAGAGACTCTTGGGAAATATAGTACATCTCAGTGTATCTTCCTCCTGGGAGAGTCAGAACTCACGTGAGACTCCTAAAAAATAGGAAGGACAGCTCCACAGTGCACTGTGCCTCTGCACCCAACAGCCTGTTACATGATGTCCCGATATGAAAAATTGATATTACCAGAACACCGTGGCAGAGGGGTTAGAAACTGATGATCCTTGAGGTTCCTTCCAACCCAAGCCATTCTATGATTCTATGATTTGCAACCGCTGTCTGCACTTTCTATCCTTTTGATGGGCCCACACTCTGCCTTAATAGATAGAGCAGAGCTCTCTTACAATTTAGTCCTAGTATAGTGATTGGGTATAATACATAGAACAAAGCACTGGGTATCACTAAGACAAAGCTGTGGCCTTACTTTGATGAGGTTCTAAGTAAGTAACAATGAATGGAAATCCTTTCAAGTTGTGTCATGGTTTTGATTTTTGTTATCAATATTCCACATCATAACATCATGTAAAGCACTGGGAGTTAAAGAGTTAATGCCCCACTTCCGTGGACTGACAATTTTCTGAATACCTGGCTCTCGGAAGAGAACTACATACCCGAGAAGACTTTGCATTCAGAGGGGAAGATAAAGCTGGCAAGTCACAAGACTCTCTCTCTCTCTCTCTTTCTTTCTCTTTCTCTCTTGCTGCCTGGCAATGTTTTGGTGTGCTCCCCAGCCGCTTTGCCTTCAAATCTGAGTAAGGCCTTCAATTTCAGACACATTCTCTCATTTTATTTATTAGCCTCAATTCCAATTATATATTGTATTACAGTGTGTTTCTTGTATTCCAATATCATATGTAGTAAATTAACGCTCCTCCTCAGATCGTTGCCGCTGTTCTGTTTTTAGGTCCATCTCCCATCTTCCTTCCCCCTTTTCCTTTCCCTTTTCCCAGGATATAGATCCACAGATCCCCTGCCCCATTAGTCACAGTACCGGGCTGAACTAGCCTGTAAAAGGTTGACGCCCTTCCCTTCGTTCAGCTGTGGGCCTGCTGTCCCCCTGTCACGGACACAGATAGATCTAGAGATAACTTCATGACAAATTAGTACCATTACAGCATTTTCTCACAGAGATAATGAAAAACATTGCATTTTCCTTTTAACAGTTGTCATGATTTTATAATTCTTGTTATTGATATTACGTATCTTATTATCATGTAAAGCACAGGAAATTAAAGAGTTAATACTCCAGTTCTGTGGACTGACAACTTTATGGATACCTGGTTCTCAGAAGAGAAGAACTACATACTCCAGAGGACTTTGCGTTCAGAGGGGAAGATAAGTCACAGGTGGAAGTCCCAGGACTGGCTCTCTCTCTCCGGTGTTCTAGTTGAAATTTTAAAGAATAGTCAACAACAGAAGGCTGCCTTTGATGTCGAGATATGTGACCAATTGCCTGTCTTAGAAACATCATTTAACACAGGATTGATGAGACAGCTGCTTTGTTTTGGTGAAGAAGTTTGTGTCAAGCACTGGTTGTGATAGTGTGCAGTAAGGACAGAAAGTGACTATATAGGAAAGAGATGTTACATTGCACAGAAGATGATAAGTAGCCCAGAAGATGGAGACTGAATGGGGAACTTTGAGGATTTTGTTTTGCTTTGGAACAGATTTAAAGAGACAGTAGGGCCGGTGGCCTGGAATAAGGAAACTGAATTTCTCCTGGAGAGAGAAATCAGAGATGCTAAATAAAAACAGAGTTAAGGGGAGTACTACTGTCACAGAGTTATTTAGGTGAATCTGTGTCCGTGACAGGGGGCAGCAGGCCTAAAGGCATACCAGCCCAAAAAAAAAAGGGAAGGGAGAAACGGGAAGGTTGGGAGATGGGAGCTGAGCCCATAAAAAACAGAACAGCGGCAACAATCTAAGGAGGAAACTTAATTTGATATCGGATTGCTAGATAACTCAATATAATATAGTACAATAGGAATTGAGGGTAATTAAATAAAATGAGAGAGACAGACAGAGTGTCCGAAATCAAAGGCCTTACTCTGATTTGAAGGCTGGGGAGCTTTGGAGAGTCCAGAGCACTGCAGGCTCTGTGCTCTGTGCAGATGTGCTGGTAGGTAACGAGGCTGGAAGTTTTTTTGAAGGTTCTCACAAAATTGGGGCACTTCTACAGTCTGCCTACTTTGTGGACGCGTGTGTGGGAGTTGAGATTAGAACGGCTTCTAAAGCTTTTCCCACACTCAAGACACTTAAAGGATTTCTCTCCTGTGTGGATGCGCTGGTGCTGCTTCAAGCGACAACGGCTTTTAAAGCTTACTCCACACTCAGAACACTTAAAGGGTTTCACCCCTGTGTGGATGCGCTGGTGTATTCCAAGGTTGGAACTGCTTTTAAAGCTCTTGCCACACTCACGACACTTAAAGGGCCTCTCTCCTGTGTGGACGCGCTGGTGTACTGTGAGGTTTGAACGGGTTCTGAAGCTCTTCCCACACTCAAGACACTTAAAGAATTTCTCTCCTGTGTGGATGCCCTGGTGCTGCTTCAATTCAGAAATGCTTTTGAAGCACTTCCCACACTCAGAGCACTTAAAGGGTTTCACCCCTGTGTGGATGCGCTGGTGTATTCCGAGGTTGGAACTGCTTTTAAAGCTCTTCCCACACTCAGGACACTTAAAGGGTCTCTCTCCTGTGTGAACGCGCTGATGATAGGTGAGGTGGGAACTCCTTTTGAAACTCTTCCCACACTCAGAGCACTTAAAGGGTCTCTCTCCTGTGTGGATGCGCTGATGGAAAGTGAGCTGGGAACTCCTTTTGAAGCTCCATCCACACTCAGGACACTCATAGGGTCTCTCTCCTGTGTGGATGCGCTGGTGTACTCTGAGGTTGGAACTGCTTTTGAAGCTCTTCCCACACTCAGAGCACTTAAAGGGGTTCTCTCCTGTGTGGATTCGCTGGTGGAGCTTCAGTTCAGAACGGCTTTTGAAGCTCTTCCCACACTCAGAGCACTTAAAGGGTCTCTCTCCTGTGTGGACACGCTGGTGCACCGTGAGTTGGAAAGTCCTTTTGAAGCTCTTCCCACACTCAGGACACTTAAAGGGTCTCTCTCCTGTGTGAATGCGCTGGTGCTGAGTGAGTTTGGATCTCCATCTGAAGCTCCTTCCACAATCAGAGCACTTGTACTGGCTCTTCCCAGAGTGCAAGCACTGGTGATTACCAAGGTTGGCATACCTTTTAAAGCTTTTCCTACGCAAAACACGTGGATTCAGCTTCTTTTGGCATGCTTTCTTGTTCCTTGGGTCTTCAGTCTGCTTTTGACCTGTGCTGAAATCCGGAGGGTACCTCAGCCTCTTTCCTGGATGGTTTCCCAGGGGCTTCTTGAAGTTCTCTGCTTGCTCCAGGCACTCCTGGACATCCCCTCTGATTCTTCCCACTGAGACACGACTGCTCTGACTTCCCGCCACAGCACTTTCCTGCAGCTCCTCCTTTAGATTTGTGATCTCAGCTCCTGCTGGATGACAAAGGAAATAGAAAAGTACCACATGGTACCCCTAACATTCCCCCACCAGAGAGGGCTTTTACAGCCCTAACCTCCTCCTTCCGTCCACCACCTCACCTGGGCTGAGGTCTCCTGACACCGCCTCAGGGCTATGCACATCTGAGATCCAGGGGTCGTCCCTTCTTTCAAGTAGGGAGATCACCACGGGTTTGGGGGCTGGAAGTGGACCTTCAGTGATAGAAACAGTGGAGATGAGAGCGTTGCCATCATTCTGGCACAGTCCTACAACTCCACTCTGTGCTCCTCCACACGGTGAAACCGCAATTAGGGCCTAAATGACACTGGCCCATCACATACATACTGCCTTCCTTTAGAGCCCAGCATGACTTTGACATCACCAAAAATTATTTTCTTCAAAAATATTTTTAATATTTTTAAAACTGCCTTTGGAAGGATTTGATCATTTTCATCCCAATGCCAAAGGCATCAGAAAGCTTCATCGGAACTGAACAGAAAATTATACATTCTAAAGGAGTAATCAGGGAATAGACTGTTATGCTGGAGCTGGTGGCACCCTGCAACTCAGCAGCACAAGGGCTGTTTGCAGGAGCTCATCCTCCCCCTCCTAGCTGATGTCTGCTTACCAGCAGTGACTCTGGAGCTTTTATCAGAATGCACTAATCCCTTCTGAAACTGCTGCTTCTCTGTGTTTCCTTTGTTGTTGTTATCAGTGTGTTAGTCAATAAGTAACTGCATGGCAGTTATTCTACGCCCTGCTTGCAGAGGGTAACTGTACAGCCAGAGGTGCCCTAATGAGGAGGAAAGGCAGCAAAGCTCTCACCCAGAGAGATCACGGACTCGTATGTCTCCAGCATCACGTCCCGATACAGAGCTCGCTGCGCAGGGTCCAGCAGCGCCCACTCCTCCCTGCTGAAATACACGGCCACCTCCGCAAAGCTCATGGGCTCCTGCAAGCAAAGAGGCTCCTTGCTGCAAACAGCCAAGGCCCAGGGAAGCAGCTCGCACAGGACACAAACTCCTGTCCCAGCCACTTCTCTGTCCCCAGCACACAAATGCTGGCTGAGAGCACCTCCCTCTCCCTCTGCATTCACATCTCTCACCCTTTGCCCTCTCCTGCCTGCTTCTCCCAGCCCCTACCTGAGATGGCTGTGCTGAGGCCATTTGCTGCTCTCCTGCAGGCTAGGATGGTCGCGGCTGGAAGGCAGAAGTTGAACTAGAGCATGCAGGGAGAAGAGAAACGGCAGGGGAGCTGTGAGGAAATGCAGCAGTCCCTGCCCAAGACCAGCCCTCCCCAGCCCATCTGCAGGGCACACCAGGCCTTGCACAGGAAAACAAAGAGCAACAGCACTGGTAAAACTGTGGCTAAAACAGATTAACCATCACAACGCTATCACAAACTGAGAGGCTGAAAGAACTGACAGCAGACACCTGACTCAACAAGTGAGGGGCAAATGCGCATCAGACTAAAGACAAAGCATGGCAAGGAGTCTGTCATCTTACCCCAAATGGACAGCAGCCCAAGTGCCCCTGGAGTTCTCTTGCACAGCAGCAGACTGCACAACAGGATCTCCCTTCGACTAGAGATGCCTCGCAAGGTCACACATGCACAGAGATTCCTTGCACCTTGACATCAAGACACCTTGCCGATACTGATCTTCTGTAAGAGACTCATGGTTAGACTGAAGCTTTGAGAACTTCTCTAAGGTTATATCTTAGAGTGACGTACGATCCCTTAGACATTAGCCCTTGATCAAGACCGGGCACAGCAGTGGATCCAGGTGCGCCATGAGCTCCTTACCTTTGTGCTTCTAGGAGTAGAGAAAGCAAGGAGATCAACTCTGAGCCTTGTGATGGAACGGGAGGGCCACCTGTAGGTGTGTGTTTAACCCTACTCTCTAGGGTTAAACCAAGTGTATTCAGCCATCTCCAATCCTGTTAAGTCGCTGTTAAATCACTACAGCGTATCTGTATTACATTAATAAATAGAGTCCTGCATCTCCCTTAGGAGTGTATATTGTATTTGGAGCCATCTGTGACAAATGGGCAAAATCATTAGGGGCCATATAAGGATGAAAGGAGAGAGGTATTATCTGCAAAATGCCAAGTTTGGAAGTTGCATATGAAGGAAAGGAGAACTGAAATAAACAGGAACAGGGAACAGAAACTAAAGCAAAGGAAAATAAATCTAAAGTATTACAAACAAGCGTCTGAAAGTGGAGTAATCGATCTTGCAAAAAAACCAAAGAAACAAACAAAAAACATTAGCTCCGGGCATTCCTAGAGACATCATTCTTAATCAGCTTCCTGGCATTATTTTCAGTCTAATTGTAGCATTCCAGACATTGGGTAAGAGTGAAGGAAAGGAGAGTATTTCAACTCCTGTACTGTCGGCCAGCAGGGAAAGGAAAACAGCTTCCCAGTTCCCCTATCTACTACCACCAGAGGAACAGTAAGGCCTGAAGTCAGAACAAAGAATGCCCAGAAAGCATCGGCCGCACCTGCCCAAGGAAAAAGATGATCTGTGAATGAACAGTAACAGCCATATGTTTATATTAATGCCAGATATCCTAAAGACCACTTGGAAAAGTCTTTATCATAAATACCCGAACACAAATGTCGGTGCCAACCCAATTCCATTCTGGGAAGCTGAGCATGCAGTTCAGACAGCAAAGAGATTTCCAGTGGAAAATGGAAATGGAACAAATCGTTGTGTACCAAATCTAGTTCCCGGATGAGAAATGTATGCCAAATGCTCTCTCTGCAATTATAAATCATCCTGAAAAATGTTCAGGTCTCAGTGTCTGAAATGGATGACTTGGGGGCCCACTCCTTCGGTTCAAACACTGATCCCAGCCCCCAGAGAAACAGGGAGACTGCAGTGCGTGTCCTTTGCGCCATCCTCCCTGAATCAAAATTGATGGATGTTCCTCAGTACTCCATTTCCACTGCTGCACGGTGTGGAAGTTCTGATGTTAATGCGTATTCGGACAAAACAAAGACCCCTGGTTGTCTTTGTTTTGACCCACCCGCATTTATGCCACACATACTGAGCTTCTTGACTCCATAAAGAAATGTCACCAATAACACTGTAATTAAAGGACCTTCCTCTAAACAGCTGGTGCAAGCAGCAGCAGTATGTCTACTTATTATCTAAGCTAGCTACAGTTAAAGAAACTGGAGTGCACTAGCAATGGGAAAAAGGATTTGGTCCCAGCGGTAAAGCAATACATCAGGGACAGCCTGTGCCAACTCGGGGATCTTTTAACTGACTGGAACCACCAAGGGTACCGCTCCCCCAAGAAGAGTTACGAAGAACAGTTAGAAAATGGTACGCTCATCCAACAGGACGTGCATCCAGCTCGTTTAAGAACGCTTTGAATGCAGTTCCCAACATACATACACCCCGAGCCTCAGCGCAGACTGCGACTGCCAGCAGAACAGCCTGCTGGAGCACCACCTCTACCGCCGTTATCTAAGCGGGAACGGCGCGCAGCCCTCAGGGAAGGCAGTGCCGAGACGATCCTCCACTCTTCCTACGCAGCGCCAAGCAAATGGAAACGCCGTGCCCACGCTGCCACGGGGTGAGGGAGGAAAGAGTGACGCGCTCTGCCCCGCTCGGCCTCACCTGCTCTGCTGGAAAGAGTCGGCCGTTCTCCTGGCAGCGGCACCGACGGCTCCGTCTCTGCCCAGAGCTGCCCACAGGGCTGAGCGCCGTCCCGGGACGTGACGGAAGCAGCAGCCCGGGAGGTGACACAGCGCCGACGGCGCCGCTCGGAGTGACCTTCAGTGCCGGAGAGCACAGCACAGCAAAGCGAGGCGTGGGGGACACAGAACACCGGAGCCAAGCGAAGACCGAGTCCCGTCCCGCCGGAAGGCACGCCGTCCGTGGCCGTGAAGGAAGATTTGTTCCGGGCTCCGTTGGGCTGGAACAGCTGCCTGGGCCGAGCCGCTGGGCGGGGCGGAGCCGCCGCCATGATGGCGCGGGGGGGGCGGCCGTAGGACGGGCTGGGGCTGGGCTGCATCCGTGCCGTGCTCGGCGGGGCAGACGCGGCTGCCGTCTGGGTTCGCGAGCCCGAGGGTGGGACCGGGAGGCGAATTCGCATTCGTCGAGTTAACGGAGAGGTACTCCCGTTACCGGGAGCGGCCGGCACGCGCGGCGTCCGCGTTCTCCCCGTAGGGACATGGCAGTGTGCATCCCGGCGGCAGGCAAGGAAGCGTCGTGTGCCGAGATAAGCGAAGTCTTTTGGCCGCTGTACAGCCGCAGCGAACCGCTCTGCAAAGACGGCGTTACAGCCGCAGTATTTCTCATGAGATTTTCAGCCCGCAGAGCGCGTCTGACGTTCGTGTCTTGCCCGGGAGCCAGCAATGGGCGTGGGCAACGTGGCACGCGGCGTTTGGTGCTGTTCCCGTTGGTAAGAAGCCAGCCTCATCACCTTCCTTAAGCACTGATTGCTGTATATTTTTATACGTATATAAATATGTGTGGAGTGCTGTTGCTCATCGGCTGATCAGGCTTTTCTCGGTCAAGCACCACTCTTTGTTCTCCGGACCTTGCAAATTCTCCCCGCTAGGTGGAGAGGGAGGAATGTGCGGGGGGGGAGGGGGAGGGAATGTTTGCTAGTTCTGAGTCCGGAGGAGTTGAGATACCCCCTTTCCTTCACTGCTGTAATTTTAACTGAACAGTGTAGGTTACTTACTGAATAGCAGCGTTGCTCATCGTAACACTTAAGACATTATGGATTTATCTTTTTTTGTAATGGTTTAGTGGGGTAACCCGTTAAGAATTCACCACTGAGATGATTCTCTGCTTTTCTTGGTTGTTAACTTGTGGTCAGAAAATCTCAGAATAGGCACTCAGTGCCAGTGTTCAGTATGTAGAGTATGAGAACAAATTTTAACAACAAAAAGTCGTATTTCTCTTTGGTGGTCATGCATGGAAATGTAGTATACTTAAATATATAAATGTAAGTGAATGTAACTGGGATAGTACCAATGTAATTGCTTTTCCCAGTTGCTATGGCTGATGCAAATCTAATTGACATGTAGTGTGGATGGACAGAGAGACATATTCTGCTCACCCTTCCCCCCCCTCAACCTTTTCCCTCTTCTCCAACTTCTTCCCTTAGCTCCCTTCTTCAGCCTGGCCATGCTCACAAGTCCCTGCACAGGAAAATAATGAACAACAGAACAGGTAAAACAAGTTAATGACCATAAATCCGTCTTGTACTCGGGACTGAATGAACTCATAGCACAGCCCTGGTTCAACTGACCATGTGCCTAAAAGGCGATCTATGAATATAAGTCAGTCATCTTACTTCAAAATAGGGAGCAGCCCAAGAGCTCCCTTTGAGCAATCCTGCATAGCAGCAGGCTGCAGGACATCATCTCCCCCTGAGCACAGATGCTTCTCAAGGTTCCACCTGCACTAGAGATCCTTTGCACCTTGACGTCAAGAGACCTCGCCAATACAGATTCTCAGTATGTGATGAGTAGATTGGTGTTACCTTTGTTAGCCTCACTAACATGTCTTAGTCTGTTTTTTGGATTTGCTAGCCTTGCTAAGATCATATATCTTAGACTGGTTATTTCAGGCCTTGTTAGTTTTGATAAGATGATATCTGAGTTTGACTGTGCACATACAATTCCATAGACATAATCTGTTGACCAAGTCTGGGACTAGAGTAGATTCACCTTACCTCTGTGGTTGAGAAAGCAAGGGAGACCACTCTGAGCCTTGTGACTCAAAGGGAGGGCTTCCTGTAGGTGTGTGTTTAACCCTACCCTCTATGCAGTAAATAATCAAGTGGTTACTCCAGTCTTCTTAAGCCACTGTTAAATCACTACATTATATCTACATTATATCAGTAAATATCTTCCTCCTTCTCTCTTATCAGTGAAGTGCATATCATAGCTCTTTCCACCCTCAGCTGCCAGCCAGCCAGGGACAGAAACACCTCTAACCATTCCTCCCCTCCCCTTTGGAGCTCTTTTCCCTGCTGGGTAGAGCTGAACTTTCTGTTGTCAGTATTTCAGCCATCTGCCCACCCACCTGACAGCACAGGACCTGAAGGCACTTGCTGGGTGCATGCCAGCTGAACACATCTGCATCAATAATGCCTCGGCATTTGCATTTCCCTCCTGCCCCACCTGGGATTTCATCTTCCCATTAAGATGAGCACGCAGACTGCGTTCACTTCTACGGGATGTTCTCAGCAGTGGGTGCCCTTTGCGGAAGGCAGACTGGGCTAGACTTCACTGACATGTTGCTTGGGCATGTTCTCAACATGTCCTCAAGTCAGCCCACGGGCTGCTGGCTTTTCGCATCATGTATTTCCCATTCTGTTTGGGTCAGGGAGAGGGTGAATAGGGTGCTGGCACTCAGTTGCTTGCTGCTGTTAGACCACTACACTCGGGTTCCCTCTGTGCCCTGGGATGCAAGGAATGGTGCAGTGTGCGTGTGCGGAGAGCAGAACAGGAGCCCAGTGCTGGAGCGGGTGCAGATGCTGAACGTGCTCAGGGCCAGCAGCTCTGTGCTAAACACATCTGTAGCTGCCGGGAGACAGCCTGAACAAAAGAAAACCTAGTCCCGTACTGTGAGGGGGTGACACAAGCCTTGAAACAAGTGAGCCATCAAGCCAAGCGCTAAGCACACAAAATATAACACTGAAAGGGCCGCTATAGGAAGCTGTTGCTTGCTGGGACTCCTAAGGGAAACCGGGGGCTGGTGGGGAGGGAAGTGGAAATTCCCTACTTGGAGACTTTATGTTAACACACTCAAAAGAAGGATTTTAAAGAAAGAAAAAAAAATCCGTGTGTGGAGAGCTGTGGAGCAAGGTCACTTTGTGTCTTGCGTGGCCCACAGGGAGACATGCAGTCCCAGCAGTGCTGTACTACAAAGAGCCAACCAGGCAGCTGAGCATGCTGACCTCCTCCGCTCATTTCCTCGCACCGTCCCAGCTCCAACCCCTTCCTGTGCACCTCGGTGTCCAACCCGGGCTGCAACACACCTGGAAACTGCTGCTCTCCTCGCTGCAGTCCGTCTGCCCCAGCAAACCTGCTGTGCTGTGCCGGAGATGGAGACGGGACCAGGGTACCACCCGGGCTACAACACTGCCGGTTCCACCCCGTCCTGTGCCGCTCCCCTCTCCCCTCCCGATGCTGCTGGCAGGGGGCAGGAAGTGTGCGCTCCTCTGCAGGAACCGAGAAGGGCACCTACCTTGGGTGCAGGAGCGGGCTGCTTCCATCTCTGGTGCAGGCAGCCGGGCTCCGTGGAGTCGCGTAGAGCAGCGGATGCCGAGTGCCCTCAGCCCGGAGCTGGCCGCAGGACGGCCTCGGTGCACCGCTGCCAGCACGGTGCTGCCCGGATGGCTTCCAGCCGGGCTCTCACCGCTTCAGCACAGGCTCCAGGCACAGGGTGCCAGGCAGGAATACCCACAGTGAGCGCGCCCCGAGCCGCTGCCAGGCCTTCGGCACAGTTTGAGAAGCAGCCAGGGAATCGGTCGTTGCTTTTTTCCCGGTGGTCGTACCGCAGTTACACAGAAACAAGACAGGTGCCAGCTCCTTAGCCTGAGATGCTCGCTCATTCCCAGGTCAGATTTGCACCCGGAGGACGGAGGCTGTGTTTTGTCATGCTAATTGAGCACCGCTTTCTGGAGTCTCTTTTCTTCCTTAGGTGAGGGACATTTGCACATCCTTGTAATCAGACCTTCCTACGCTCTTGTCCTTGCATTCCTTTAAATCCTCTAACCCGTGAGTATGTCTCAGCAAGAGGCAATCTCCGGTCCAACACCAGGCACCATACTATGTTGAACAGAACTCTTCCAAAGGAACTGGGGTGTGGGGAGGAGCCTTACCCAAAAGCTGTAAAAATACAAACTTCTGTGCAGGTGATACCGTGGCGTTATGAGTGGGTTTGTATGGCTGGCCATAACTACCCTTTTGTTGGACCAGGCAGCGTACTTCGGGGTGGCCCAACATACCCAGTGCAACAATTTCCAAAGAGCCATAGACACCAACTGCCAGCCAGACCTTTCTTTCCAAACATCAATATGGTGGTTCTATACCACAAGAATTCATGATGTTTCCAACATGTAATTCATATGATGACACAGATGAAGACCCAAATGGTTCAAATAAACCCAGTAATGAATGATCCTACTGATACAGGTTGGTTTGTTTAGACATAGGGATTAGTAGATTAGTTTAAGAACCAATATATTAGTTTAGCAAAAGGAATCCAGAAGTGATACTTGTAAAACTTTCCATTTCAGCTATAGTGGGTGAACAGTCTTATTTTTCCTCAGTAATTTTGCACTGGGGACATAAGAGAATACTTTTCCTCAATTATTTTGCCTCACTAGAAGCACCAGAGTTACAATAAAATACTTCTATCCTTTGCCTCAAAATGATCAAGGACATTTTTCTCAGGTTCCACAGACACTGCTGTTAAAAAGTGGTTCACTATGGGCTAATAAGCAGTGGAAATCTTCCAAACTGGGGGAAAGTGGATGGAAGTGTGTCAAAGGCTTCAGTGATGCAGCTGATGGAGAAAAAAGGGGAAGAAGTAGTTGGGCACTCGCCCACCCTAGATACCACACAGCACGCCCAAAGGGACAGCAGCACATATCTATGAGTCCATGAAAAGAATGAATATGTATGCCAGTGTGCTGCATATGCATGTCTTAACTGTTCAAATTTAGAAGCTGAACTCTGAGAGGGTATGCTTGCTTGTCAGATCACCCGGTGTGCATCATGAGGAATAAAAGAATGCTGCTTTCTAATGCCACACTGGGGTTAGAGTTTTCTTCCTGGATTTCAGATGACAGGAGAAAGAAAGAAGGGCAGATGGGGGGAGCACGCTGACACACTGGCTTCGTTGTGGAGGAAACCTGGTCAGAGCAGTGTCGCTAGTCTGAGTTGCAGCTGGCTTTTACCTCCAGTCTGTGCCACTTTCTTACACCGCATAGGAGTTAGAGAGTTTTCTTCCTGGATTTCAGATGACAATTTTTGACGACCCAGATGGGACACTGCAACTGAAATCTCTTCGACTGAAGGACTGGAGAGGACCTGAGTTCAGTGTACACACCAAGTGATTCTCGGGTAGCTCCTGGCTATGCTGGGTCTGGCAGCAAGTTCCCAGGAATACGCAAAGGCATTCCTTTTAATTGCTTCCAGGTACATTTAGGAAAGGAGGGGAACCCGTAAGTCATAAGGAGACGTCCTATGCAGGGTGGATAACCTTTGTGCTGCCCCTGGGTTAGTGAGCTCACAGGTTTGGTAGGTTGCCGGCTGGGGTGGGTAGGCTCTGCCGAGCAGCTCCTTGGGGGAGCACCCACAAACGGACCTTGTAAGTTGTACGCAGGGTAAGGGACCAGGATCTAGTGGGTATCCTGTCAAATGGTTATCTGGTTGTAATAACAGGAGTTATAGCTTGAATACTTGTTACTACCATCTGCTGTGAAATGTTCGGTACTGTGTATTTGAGTCATTGCTATCAAAACACTCGAAAGGAGTCCGGAGCTCTGATTTGTTAAAATGTAAAGCTGGCATTGTGTGTGATTGCGAGCGAATGTGTTGAGTACTGAGACATGGCACAGCTGTAGTGTGAGTGTGGAGTATAACAATGATCGTTGTCTGTCTGTCTTTATGTTTTTGTATGAATTTATGAATGGGGATGACGGATTCACAGAGAGATTCCTGCTCCATTTGGGGAATGAATGTTAATTCATTTATATAATATTGTGTTCTGTTTGCAAGGAGATGTGTGAGGGAGGTGGGTCAATCATTGCTGTTTCTGTGATGAGGTGTTTATAACCAAATGACACAGATTGTTAGGGGAAAGTTATATGGTATTAAGGGTGTTTATGGAAACTGAAGAACTGTATGGTTCGATTTGTGGATTTTGAAGGGAACGAGACAAACTGTTTTGATAGTATAAGAAAGTGTAATTGTTAATGGTATAGAATTGAGTGTAACTGCAAGTGTAACTGAGGGTACTAATAGTGGAACAAAGGAAAAAGGGTTAAAGAGAAAGTGAGTTAATCTTTGCTGACGTGAGAGCAACCCCCGCACTGTTCCCCCGCGAGCAGTACTTGGTGTGAGAGAGAGAGCCGGGGACGGAGACTGCTGTACTTGTGAAGGGGGAGGTGGAGAGGACAGGGCACTGGAAGTGAGAATAGCCTCTGCAGAGGTCTAGGAAACCCAAATCCCGGTGTTAGCACTGGAAGCCTCTGGAGAGGAGGAGGTAAAACTGAAATATGATGTTAGTAGTTTTTGTAATGATGAGAGTTTGGAAAGTGAAAAGTTTGGGAAGGACACAGGCTGAGGAACGCAAAGATGAGCAAGATGTGACAGGGATGTCAGGACTGAAGAGAGGAGAGCAATATGAAGGAAAAACAAACAAACAAAAACTGATGGAGAAACAGATAGCAAGGAAATTGGGGATAACAGCAGCTGTTACTGTCGCAGCACTAGAGTAGGGTGTAGGACCCAGGGATCTACTTAGAGAGAGGGAAGGGGGGGCTGGAAGAGCCCAGGGAGGGCTCTGCCCCACTGCAATGAAAGTAATGCGTGAATTACTGAGAAAGAGGGAACCGCCTCTGGTTGCAAAAATGAAGGATGGGAATTTGGGAAGTTTACCCCAGCAGATCTACTGGTTAAATTACAGCTAGGCAAGCAGAACAAAGAGGTAAAGAGATTTATCTTTCGGTGGATACGGGTGCATCTTAACACCCATAGATGATTTTGTAATAGTAGTAGGAGCTGATGCCCAATAAGAAAAGGTTTACTTGGGCTTAATTAAATGTAGACTGAGAAAACAAGCAGGAATACATAAATTCTTGTACATGCCAGGTTACTCTGGCAAGAAATTAAATAAAACTGGAGCTAAGGATCAAACAGTATTAACTGATAGAGAATTTTAAGTCTGCCTTTAACACAAACAGGGAAAAACAAGGTTATAGCCTCAGAAGGTACAGAAATAATGAATAAGATACGCTTAGGAGTGTGGGTATCAGGGTATGTGGCAGACCCAAAAATGCAGCCCTAAATAGAAGTTAAAAGCAAGAGTTAGGCCAGTCAGGGTAAAGCAGTGCCCTTTGAGGATATGTGACTGCAGTAGGATAAAAGAAATAATAGATAATTTTGGAGTTTGGATTACTAATTGAATATGAATCCAAATACAGTATTCCAAACCTACCGACAATAAATAAATCAATAAATATAATTTAAAAAAAAAAAAATTGGAAAGCAAGCGCTATAGTTTGGAACAAGATTTGAGGACAAGAAATTAGAATAGTTGAATGCATATACTCAGTGGTGAAAAATCCATATATTTTACTAACCAAATTAAGGAATTAGTAGGTGAAGTTTACCTTCTGGATTTGAAGGATGCGTTTTCTGCCTGGTTTGGCCAAAGGAAGGTTATTTGCCTTTAAATAGGAAAACCCCAGTACAGGGTGAAAGGACAGTTAATCTGAACAGTGTTACCCAGGGTTGTGAGAACAGCCCAATGATTTTTTAAATCGGGTCAACTCATGAACTTGAGACTTGGGTTCCTCCATCCCAGAGTGGAACCTTACTGCAGCACATGGACATCACAGAAACAAAGAGGACTGTGTGCAATGGACTGTGAGTTTGCTGAATTTCTTGTTTAAATGATTATCAAGTTTCTCAACAGAAAGACATATTTGGGATATGAGATTACAGCTGGACTTCGAACCTTAAAGACTGTCAGGAAAGAAGCCATCTGCCAGACCCCTGAGCTACAAACTGCCAAGGAACTCCCAGGAATGACAGGATGGTGCTGACTGTGAATACACAGCTATGGACTGTTGGTAAAGAAAAATAATTGTCAACCCAGTATCTTTCCTTAGCGGAACTCCTGGACAACCAGTATTTCATAACAGCTTTGAAACAACTGAAGCTGCATATTCCAGCTGGTCAGACCTGAAGACGAACCTTTAGAAGATACAAAAGACACGAAACAACTGAAGCTGCATATTCCAGCCGGTCAGACCTGAAGGACGAACCTTTGAAGAGAGAAGACACTGGTTTGTGAGACGGGAACGTAAGGCAGGATATGCAGTAGTGCTACTGATAAGGTAATCGAAGCACAACCATTACCTGAGGGGACTTTCCCTCAAAAGGCTGAAATAACTGCCTGGACAAGAGACATTGTAAAAGACATCAGAAAGGTAACACTGTACAGGTAACTGGAAATAAGATGATGGGTCAGGTGGCAGAACAGGTAATTGAAGAAGGCTTTAATTCCAGACGGTAACCTTAAAATCTCTAAACCTGAGTCAGAACCTGTAAAATATCCTAGAGAGGATAGGAATGTAGTTAATAATTTAGAGGGGCAGGTAAAGGAGGGAGGATGGGCCATCACCCCACAAGGGAGGCTACTAATTCCAACAGCTGTATTATGGGCCGTAATAATGGCCAAACATAGTAAAACCCACTGGGGAACAGAAGCGTTAAATAAAGTATCTTGTTCAGCGAATAGTTGCCCGGAATCTGTCTACTATTAGACAAGTAACTCAGCAATGTGAAATTTGTCTACAAAATAATCCCAGAACAGGACATAGGGTCCAGTTAGGGCAAATAGGAAAAGGAAATTTCCCAGGGCAACAGTGGCAAGTGGACTTCTCAGAGCTCCCAAGAAAAGGGGGGTATAGATACATGTTGGTTCTATCAGATACCTTTTCAGGTTGGCCTGAGGCATATCTTTGTAGGACTAATAAGGCTAGGGAAGTAACCAGAGCCTTGTTACATGAAATAATTCCAAAGTTTGGGGTACCAGTGGTAATCTCTTCAGGTCGAGGCCCTCACTTTGTGGCCAGAATAGTACAACAAGTGAGCATGTTATTGGGGATTGATTGGCAATTACATACACCTTATCGACCTCAAGTCGAGCGGACAAGTAGAGAAAATGAATCATTTGTTAAAATTACAGATAGTTAAGCTTGGCCAGGAGGCAGGAATACCCTGGCCCTAAGCGTTGCCTTTGGCTTTATTAAGGATTCGATCAAAACCCCAAACCAAGGAAGGACTAAGTCCATTCGAGATCCTTTATGGGAGACCTTACCCTGTAAAAAAGGAACTTCTTCACAAACCAGGGAGGAACTTTTGAGCAGATACATAATTAAGTTGCAAAAGCAATTAAAGGATATTGAGAAGGTGGTGTTTAATAGCAGGGCATGAGGCCTGGATGGTCCAGTACATAATGTATTGCCTGGAGACTGTGTATGTTAAATCCCTCTCAGATTCTCCTCTGGAACCAAGGAGGGAAGGACCTTATCAAGTACTCCTAACCACGCACACGGCAGTCAAGGTGGAAGGACTGATACCATGGATACACTACACCGGCCTGAAGAAGATGGTCCGACCACAGTGGACTGTGAGGGAGAAAGGACCCCTCCGACTAACAATTAAGAAAAATGTATAAACTATGCATTGTAACTAACCTTATAAGATTTGCTTTAGCCTGTGAAGGTAATAGCTACCTAAATGTTACTCGGGCAGTGGCCCAAAATTTTAACCTAGCAAATTGTTGGATATGTACGGCCCTCCCCAGAGCAGGGGGGGTGCCAGTCTATGGGGTAGTAGCGCTTAATTGGACAATTCCAAATTGGGTGGAACATGGGGAATGTAAGTATGGAATAGAGGATAAATTACAAAAGAGCCCCAAGTTTGATCTGTTGATTATTAATTCCTCTAAATCTATCTTTGTGGATAGGGAAAATGATAGCGAAATTAGTGTGAAAGTCGGGTGGCGAAATTTAACAGGTATAGGATGTAGTTGGGAATATGGGAATTTGGGAACAGTATCAGGACTCAACAAAACTACAAGGTGGAAGCAGGGCATAGGGTGTGATCCTAGAACAAGTGAAAATTCATCTTGGCCTATAGATAAGAATGCACTTGGGATTGTGGGAATGGGAACATCTTTTACCCAACAAGAGGGTATGTCTAATCCATGCAGATTACCTTATGGATACTGGTGGTTATGTGGGGATGGGCAGGCACGAAAAGCACTGCCTCCAAATTGGATTGGAACGTGCACTGCAGGATACTTGGTACCTCAGACCACGGTGCATGAGGAAATACCACGGGGACTCTTGAGAACACCCTGGCGACGGGTGGGAAGAGTACTAAATCCTTTGGTGGAAAAACCCACTGGTTTCCACAGCTTTGTGAGATGGCTCATCCCATCTCTTGGAGTAAGTGAGCTGGAGAAAGCAATTGTTAATATTTCGGCCACTCTAGAGATAATAGAGAACGCTACTGCTGATGCAGTCAAAGCATTACAAGTTGAGATTTCAATGCTTAGTAAGGTTGTATTACAAAATAGAATGGCATTGGATCTCCTAACAGCCAAAGAGGGAGGGGTTTGTGTGATAATTAATCAGAGTTGTTGTGCTTATGTAGATAAGACTCAAAGGATAGAGACTGATTTACAGGCAATATGGGAGCACATTAAATTACTTCATCAGGTAACGATGGATGATACCTCATTAGGATTCACAGAATTGTGGGAAAAACTTATCAGCTGGTTACCTAACTTTGCGTGGCTAAAGCAACTCTTTGTGGCTTGTATTATTATAATCATCTTGCTCATTTTTATGTGTGTTGCAATGAGATGTGCATTATGGATATGTAAAACTTCTGGGGATAGTTATGAGGAATGGAAAAAGCACAAGCTAAGGCAGAGAGTGGAAAGCAGGAGTCATTTCAAAACTTCCCTTTTCCCGAATGGAGCGTTTTAGCAAAAGAATTTGCTAGGTTCAAGAAAGGGGGGAATTGAGTAAGGAGAGGACATGATAAGGATTAACTCTTGTTTAGGAATGTAGATAAGCAGGACGTGTGGTCAGATAAGAAAAGGACATCTGGAAACTGTTGCAACATTAGACAAGGAATGGGTCAGGATCGGATTACTTCTGTCAGAGACAATGGGTCTTCTCACCATCAAAGGAGACCCCCACTGCTCATAAGTCAGGAATGTAATGAATCACTGATTGTGTATTCGTTCGGCCTACATCTGTACCAAGCTTCTTCCTTACAGTGTGCAAGTTTGGAGGAGCTATCCCCCTTGCACCCAGCTTGGCGCCAAATGCTGAATAAAACATACCTGCTTTATAACCTAACTCTGGGTTATGGAGTTTGATTCCGCGAGTCACCTAAGAGAAATGGGTTTTGAGTCCCTGTTAAAGGGGTTCTTGAGAGATTCAAGAGCCTCTGGGCTCCATGTTTCTCAGAAGTAACGTGGTGATGGGGTGCTTGAGAGATTCATGATGCCCATGAGAAACTGAAGCGCTTGTTAATTGTAGCACTTCTGTAGCTGCAGCAGCGTTTGTGTGTTGCAGTGTGTATTTAAAAGCATCAAGTGTATTAAAAGCGTATGTAGGTTGTTGTGATGGGTTGCAGTTTGCACCGGGCCACAACAGATGAGTACTGGAACAAGAAACACCCCTACCCCCACCCACTCCCGCCCCCAACAACGCCCCCCCTCCCCACCCCCCCGCCGCGACTGGCAAGGCGCTCAGAGAGAGGAAGAGCCACAGGAGAGACATTGCAAACCCGTGCTGTAAAACGGTGTGTCACCTGGGAGGTGGGGAGGAATACATTGGAAGGAAGAATGTCCTTGTCTACAGAGATCTAGGAAACCCGATATCCTACAGTTAGCAGTTGGATGCCTCCGGGGCTGGAGATGAGACTGAAATAGAACATTTGGTAGACACTATTGTTTTTTGTATTTACCAGGGGCACCAAAGCTCTTAATTGGTTGAGACTGGTTGGAGGAACTAGAGGGAAAAATAAAATTTTAAAATTTTAAAACGACTTTAATAGGCAGGAGAGGTGGCTGGAAGATCAAAGAGAGCTGAGCCAGCTTGTAATGATGGAAGTTTGGAAGGAAAAAAAAAAAAAAAAAGAGAGAGAGAGAAGCCTGGGAAAGGCATAGGCCAAGGAAGGCACAGGAGGGAACAGAGAGGAAACTGAGAAAGCAAAGGAAAGAAAGGAGAAGGATAGAATCAAGAAATTACTGGCGTTGAGCATAGTGCAGGGAACAGAAAGGAGGATGATGGGAGCAAAGAAAAGGATATTGAGGTATAACAGAAATGCTGGAACCAAGAAGACAGAATGTAAGGCCAGAGAGCTCAGTACTGTGGGAATCAAATACTGTTTCTGCGTTAGAATTAGATAATTTTTTTTTTTTATTTTTTGTTTCATGGTCTCCACTGCCATGGTTCTTTTTGGGAGTCTTTCTACTATACTGAGGGGAGGAGGTCTCTGATAGTCTGCATCACTTATCCTCTAGATGAACCTTCCCCAGGAACGCGCACTCTATGGGTGTATATATGTATATTTTGTCATACACATTGCAGGGATATCCTGCAAGAGATTGATCGACACCCCACCCCACCCCCACCCATTGCTGTTCGTTTAACAAAGACTTTGAAGAAAATCACCATATCAATACGACTGAGACATCTTGGAAAAAACAGTATGGCTACTGACTGACGCCAGATAACTCACAAATTAATAAATGTGAACCTTTGATAAGATTGTGAACCTGGAGTACCCAGCCAATGGCGAAACAGGGGAGGGGGATAGGCAAAGGGGGAAACAAGGTACGAAAGCTGTCATTGTGTCCTTAGGGGTGCTCCAGCCTGTGGGATGCCCGCCATTGCAATCACGAATAAAATCTGCTTTGATCAGAGATACTGTTCTGACAAAAATTATTTGGGTATTTACAACAGTGCTAAAACCTGATCGGTGTAGACAGCATTAGAGGTTTGGGTATTGGTTGCCCAGAAAAAAAAAGCAGCAGTAAAGATCGAGAAAATCAGAGCCAGATCACTCAAAGGCCAATGATACAACAGCAATAAATAGAGAATGAAGGGGACCGGGGGGTGAGACCTCAGCCAAGGCCCTGGTTACAGTAAGGCTGGGAAATTAAGATGTAAAATTTCTTGCAGATTCAGGTGCAATGTATTCAGTTATAAATACATGTAAGGGACAGTTAAGCGATCAAACGACATCACTAATTGGAGCCATGGGGAAAGCTGAGGTGCATCCATTCTTGCAACCATTACAATTGGAAAATTTCTATATATGCCTGACTGGCCGGTGCCAATTAATGGGGAGAGATATCTTAAACAAACTGCAGGCCCAAATCGCATTTGGAAAAGGACGAGTCCAAATGTATATTCCAGAAAATACAGCTGATGGAGGCTCAAGTTCTTATGTTGCGGAGATCATTCCCTCCTGTTCACACAGTAGCAGAGGGCTTGGAAAATGCCATAATAGTGTGGGTCGAAGCATCGGAGACATCTGGATGAGAGAGACAAGCTGAACCAGTAATGCTAACTATCCAGCTGAAGCTGGGAGCAGCACTGGCAAGACAGAATGTTCTTTGGAGCTATAGAGACTGGAGCCTTTGATAGAGAATTTGAGTTTGCTAAACCCCTGCATGAAGTCTTAAAAGGTAAAATGGAAAACCTAGTATAAAGGAATGCCGTTTCTAACGCCACACTGGGAATAGAGAGTTTTCTTTCTGGATTTCAGATGACAGGGGAAAGAAAGAAGGACAGACGAGGGAGCACACTGACACAATGGCTTTCCTGTGGAGGAAGCCTGGTCACAGCAGTGCTGCTGGTCTCACTGCAGCTGGCTTTTACCCGCAGGCTGTGCCCTGCAGATAGGCTGAGGACAAGCTCTAAATTTTCCATGCCATTTCTCTTGTTCCCTAAGGCTACAGTTTAACTTCTGCCTTTCACTTGTGATCAACCCAACCTGCAGGAGAGAGTAAATGGCCACTGCATATTCATCTCAGGTAGGGACTGGGGGAAGCTGGCAGGAGGGGGCAAGGGATGTGAATGCAGAGACAGTGAAATGCCTCCAGACAGCTTTTGTGTGCTGGGGACAGAGAAGCGGCTGGGACTGGAGTTTGTGTCCTGTGCGAGCTGCTTCCCTGGGCCTTGGCTGTTTGCAGCAAGGAGCCTCTTTGCTTGCAGGAGCCCGTGAGCTTTGCGGAGGTGGCCGTGTATTTCAGCAGGGAGGAGTGGGCGCTGCTGGACCCTGCGCAGCGAGCTCTGTATCGGGACGTGATGCTGAAGACGTACGAGTCCGTGATCTCTCTGGGTGAGAGCTTTGCTGCCTTTCCTCCTCATTAGGGCATCTTTGGCTGTGCAGAAAGACACTCTGCCAGATGAATGTACAATAAATGCAGTGCAGTTATTTACTAACACAACAACAACAAAAAAAGCTCGGATAAGCATGTGTTTCAGAAGGGATCAGGCACTCAGCACTCTGGTAAAAGCCCCAGAGTCACTGCTGGCAAGCAGGCATCAGCCTGCAGGGGGAGGATGAGCTCCCTGCAAACAGCCCTTGCGCTGCTGCACTGCATGGTGCCACCAGTTGCAGCGCCCAGATGATGCACAGGTTCCTCATTTAGCATGATGTGATTTACCATTCCAGTCCCATAAACGTTTTTGAAGTCTTTGGCATTGTGCCAAAGTTTGGGAAAAAAAGAAACAAAACTTCCTGAAAGGAATGTTAAAGAAAATGATCCTCCATAATTTTCAGAGATGTAGAAGGCGTGCAGGGCTCCAGAGGAAGACAGTATATGTCGGGCCAGTGTCGTTTAGGCCCTAATTATGTGGTTTCACAGTGGGGTGGGGCACTGAGTGGGGTTGTTGGACAAGCAGCTGTGCCGGAATGATGGAAGCGCTCTCATCTCCACTCTTTCTATCTCTTAAGCTCCACTTCTAGTCCCTGAACCTGTGGTGATCTTCCTGAATGAAGGAGGGGAAGATCCCTGGATCCCAGATGTGTGCAGGGCAGAGGAGATTACAGGAGAGCTCAGCCCAGACGAGGTGGGGGGGGAAGGAGGAGGAGGTTGGGACTGGCAAAAGCCACCTCTGGCTGGGCTCTGTGTGCTATTTCTGGATTTCCTTTGTCATCCAGCAGGAGATGGCATCACAAATATACAGGTGGATTTGCAGAAAAAATTTGGTGTGAGCCAAAAGGCAGAGCGGCTGTGTCTCAGTGGAAAAAATAAGAAGGGATGTCCAAGGAGGCCTGGGGCAAAGAGAGCGCTTCGAGAAGCCACTCTCTCTCGGGAAACCATCTGGGAGAGAGAACGAGGAACCCCCTGGGCTTCAGCACAGGTCAGTAGCTGCATGAAGACCCAAGGAGCAAGGAAGTGTGCCAGAAGAGAAGGCAGAGCCCCTACAACCGTCCTCGGTGTCCAAAGAGATTTAAAAGTAGTTCTGACCAAATTGTCCACCAGTGCATCCACACAGGAGAGGGATCCTACAAGTGCCCTGAGTGTGGGAAGGGCTTTAGAAGCAGTTCCAGTCTCAGCTCCCACATGTGCATCCATGCAGGAGACTGATCGTAGCAGTGCCCTGAGTTTGTGCGAACCCTCTGAAGGAGTTCCTGTGTCATTACCTACGAGCATATCCATCCAGGAGACGGAGCCTGCGGTGCCCCAAGTCTGGGAAGAGCTGCAGCCAGAGCCCCAGCCTGGTCACCACCTCTGTCTTTGTGTGGTGCTGAACTTCACGTATCCCTTGAGCCGAGGAAGAGCTCTGGAGATAAATTCAATGTTCCCTTCCTCCCTTGCATGGGGATAACATATATTACTATCTTCAGCTGGTGATGAGCTGTTGAGTGGACGTGCAAAGGAGACTCCCGCGAGGGATGTGGCACAACCCCTGGAAACCCTCTGCCCGGTGGGTTCCTCCTAAATGTTCGGGGATGTGAGAGAAATAGGAAGCCTGACTTTAGGTGGAGGCTGAGGCAAAGACCTTGTTGAGTACCTCACCGTTCTCCATGTCTGATGTAGCCATTTGCCCCTACTTGTTTATCAGAGGAACTACGCTCTCCTTGGCTTTTCTCCACTGACTAATGTGCTTGTAGAATCCCTTCTTGTTATGATTCATATTTCTCACCAAACTCAGTTCCATCTGCACCTTGACATTCCTGATCCCACCTCTGCATCCTCCTTATATTCTGCCCAGGCCATCTCTGCTTCCGCTGCCTTTTCTTTTTCTTCTTATCTCTCAGTTTGACCAGCAGATCTTTGTGCAGCCATGCTGGGTTCCTGCCTCCTCTGCTTGATTTCTGATGCTGTGGGATGGGGAACTCCTGTACTATCAGAAAGGCATCCTTAAAGGCATATTTTGCTCCTTTGTCCTGTGAAAGAGAGCTTCTCAGGGGATCTCATTCAATAATTCTGTGAACAACCAGAATTTTGCTATCCTCAAGTGCAGTGACTGTGCTTTTTACCAGATCCATATTCCTTGAGACAAAGAATCCAGCTAGGGCGTGGTACCTGCAGTCCAGAATCCCACCATTCTTAACCTCTGTAATGATGTCCTCTGTGCTGGTGAGTACCAGGTCGAGTAAAGCTTCGCATCTGCTTGGTTTATCTAATACCTGGGCCGGGAAGCAATCCTCAATAGTTTCCAGGTTTCTCCTGGATTGCTTGTGGCTCACCATGTGGGATTCCCAGAAGACATGTGGATGGTTGAATTCCCCCATCAGGATGAGAGCCTGTGAGCATGACAGTTCTTGCAGCTGAAGAAAGAGTGCCTCATCAACAGGATCCCCTTGATCAAGCAACCCTATAGTAGATCCCTATCACCAAATACCCTTTGTCAGTTTGGTTCCTGACTTTTACCCACAAGCTCTCAATTTGGTCATGACCAAATTGAGGTTTCTCAGAGGCAGCTCTTTGCCATCTATTCACCTCTTAACACAGAGGACAACTCCTCCACCCCTCCTTCCACAACTGTCTCTTCTGAAAAGTTTGTAGCCCTCAATCACCGTGCTCCAGTTGTGCTATTCATCCCACAACATTTATGTGATACAAATTAGGTCATAGTTTTCTCATTGCGCCATGCCTCCCGTAGAGACAATCATAGAACAGATTATCCACTGCATTCTACCCTGGACGTTTATCTTCTCTCAAGATGTGGCCATTTCAATGAGTCGCCTCCCCTAAATATTCCACATAATCCACCCCGTGACTACGGTTGCTCAAGTTTCATGATATTTAGAAGAAATTGGGGATGTCACATGTGTTCTTGCTGTTGTGATCATCAATTACATATTGATTCCATATCTGTCTTGTGGAGAATAAAAGACAGGCTAAGCATTTTCCTCTAATCTGCAGATTATCAGAGAGTGTTTGTCAAAGCAAAACCGTGATTATTAAAAAACCAACAGCAGGGTGAAGGATATGGTTGAGGATTCCTGTGGCAGTTGGCAAACATCCAAAAAGAACGCCCCACCTTTTAAAATCTCCATCTTTCCTTACTCTTTCCAACATCCAATCTATTCTAACTTGTGATGGACAGTAATCAGAGTTTTTGTCCATTGTCTTAAACTTGCTTCAATGGCTGCTTCAGGCATTCATGTCGTAGCAGTATTCTCACCAAAGTGAGATTCATTCCAATAGGAGTAGTCAGCAGGTTGTGAATTAGCATGTAATTAGATTGTAAGGATTGATACGGGGTGATGAGATCTGAATATATGAAATCACACCCTAGAATTTTGATGAAGTTGGAAATACAAACATTGGAGCAATCTCTTGTACCTGCAGTACTATTATCTAGAAGTATGGAATCATAATGGGTTGTTGTACAAACACATCCTTTTCCAGTATACAGGGACAGTCTCTGGGGTGTTGTTGGGATCTATTTTGAAATGACAGATATTTTGTTCCGTATCCAGACGATGTGTTGGGCCTCAAGAATATTACTTTTGCAAATGAAGTTTTTTTGTTCATGCACAATACATGAATTTACATCAGTTGTTTGCTATTTTTCTTCTTTCTGATGGGCCCATACTCTGTGTTCTCTAGGATATGTTTCCTCTATGACTGAGTCCTAATTTAATCATTGGTATTATTTTTTGGTGAGGATAAAGGCAATAATCTTACAGCTTTTTGCATGGAAGTTCAAGTTGACTATTTGCCACCATGATTCAAACTCCTTTTCTGTTTTCAGGCATGGTCCCAAATCCATTTTCAAATGTCAGATTCTTCCCTTTTCTTCTTTAATAATCGATGCTGCTACAGACTGTATTTATAACCGAGTTCAGATGCAACTCAAAGCAAGGGGCGTTCCAGTTTCCTCAGGTCATCTTTAGTAGCACTTATTGCATTCATTAGGACCTCAGCATCCATGTTATTTAATACCTTTTGCCCAATAAGCCAGTAGCATCTCACGGCACACACCAAGTTTCTTTCAGAGATTACCCATGTAACAATACCAAACAGTCAGTGTGAGCAGTTCCCCAAAAGGTGGAGCAGTTTGATTTAATTTCTGAGACATCAATGTGCAGTGTTAGCTTTATCCTTTTTAGAGACCAACTAGGGTTAAAGAGAACTTTTTATTGTCCCATGATTTTTAATTATGGAAGGACCTGTGCTGAAGATGTGAGGAATCAGCTCATTTTTATACTGGAGTACCATGCTGGAATGGACTTTGGAATTGTCCCAGAAAGACCTGAAGAGTGCCAAGTGAAATATGGTTAAGGAACACCAAGATATGTATCCACAGGTACGGGAGTGAATGTGATCTAATGTTTGAGTTCACTTCCCAGACATTCTTTAGTAATCTGAGAGGCTGTTGCACATGCAGTGCTGTTTTCAGTTCAACATCCTATTGAAATGGTGCCTCTGCTTTTCCCTGTCAGAGGTGGAATCCGTGATCTTAATCTTCATCCTGTATGCTCCGTTTCTGCCTAGAAAAGGCAATCTTGTTTCATAATGCTACTACAGATGGACTTGGGGTGTGTACATTATCATCGGTGTAAGTACACTGATTCCGTATTTCTCATGTGTCAGTCATAAACTGAAATAGTCTCAAATAGTAAGTCTGTGCCTCTATAGCCCCAACTATGCAATTGTATGTTTGGTAAACGTGAAAATATCCCAACGATCTAAAATTGGTTCTGCAATTTCATAACCGTTATTATTGTAGTTTTCTGGTTTGAAGGAATCAGTGTAAATTGTTTTAATTCCAGTGGGTCTTCGGAAAGCAGACTCATTAATTATCTGGCAGCCAGTTTGTATTTTCTCTCCTGATATGGGTTAGAGTGTAGCCATCTGAAGAAAGTCACTCCAACCCCATTCCTGAAGAGCAGACAGCAGAGCTTTTGCAGGGAGATTTGCACAGCCTGTTGTTCAGGGAACCATGAGACCATGCTGAGGCTCAGCCAGTTGGAGCATCTCTAATGCTGTGCTGCCAAGCACACTTGACAGAGCAGGTCCTTACTGTGAGGTGTCAGGGCAGGCTAACGCTGCAGCAGAGGATCTGCCTGCTCAGCTACCAGCAGAAAAGTGTCCTGAAGAATTAGCAGCAAGAACATCACAGCTGATGTTACCTGCTGTGGCAGGAGAGTAGTAGATGGGGGTGAGAAAAGTGTGCAGCTTCCATCTCAGGATGGGGGCTTACAGAACAGCTTGGGAGGGACTTTTTATAAGGGTAGGTTGCGGCAGGGCAAGGGAAAGTGGTTTTAAACTGGAAGAGTGTAGATTTAGACTAGATATTAGGAAGAAGTTCTAGAAGACTAGATATTAGGAAGAGAGTAGTGAGACACTGGAACAGGTTGCCCCCTCCCTGGAAGCATTCAAGGCCAGGCTGGATGGGGCTGTGAGCAGCCTGCTGTAGTGGGAGGTGTCCCTGCCTATAGCAGGGGGTTGGAACTAGGTGATCTTAAAGATCCCTTCAAAGCCAAACCATTCTGTGATTCTATGAAATGGTCACCTGTGCAGTTAGATTTGGGCATTTTTTGACTTTAAATGCAGTCCCTTCGTACTGTAGGGGAGGAGGGAGTCAGTAAAGAACTGAGTTATTCTTGTTTCTGGTGTGAGAAGCTTGCGATGATAAGAAAGACACAACTCACTAGAGCACTGAAAGGAAATGTTCTCAGATATTATGTCATGATTTTCTTAGGCTGAGTTGGAAGCCACGAAAGCCAAGATGAAAGGAACGCTGATTGATAACCAGTTCAAATGAAGCACTCCACATCTGCTGTATCTTTGGAGACAAATGGAAGCTACCAGAAACTATTCCAGGTCTGTGAGCAAAGACAACATTCAACAAGCTTGGAAGATGACTATCTCTCCGGTGTAGTTGGTACTCTGCTACGAATTTCAGTAATTGGAAAAGCACTAGAAGCTTTGTGGAAACTGAATCTCTACATAATGACAAGCTGTTGCAGCAAGATCTTTGCTAGGTGCCTTTGTGAGTTCAGTGCACTTTTAAGTACTTGTCCTTTCATTTTGATGGTTTTGAAATGTATAAGAAACCCATAAATGTATTAGACAGGTCAACTGTATAGCAAAATCATTACAAAAGTAAGCTTTGTTCATTGGGATAATTTAAAATGTGTCCAAAACATGCAGCGTTCTTAGAGGTACACCATTTCAGTGCAGGCTGGAATGGCTCAGGAGGTTTGGGGGCATGAGCAGCAGGCAGGCTGTTGCAGGTAACCAGTATGTGCTTGGCCATGGCTCTAATTCTTAGCCACTGTTGAACACTGGAAGACTGCAGCTGTATGGAATTACACTGCCAGCTACGGGAACATGAAATCCAGCCCTGTTTTATACTGCTGAAAACAAAACCTGCCAGAGTATTACACCTCCAAGGAGTATAAATATGTTGCTGGAAAGTACTGATGTGACTGCTGATCATTTAAAGCAGAGTTCACTTACATCTCTGAATTCACCAGCTGTTGGAGACATAGAACACGAAGAAAACTGTTTTCAATACATTGACACTTAGAGACTTGGACAAAGACAATGTTAAGAATCGGTGATAAAATAACTTGTTTGGGAAATAGAATTTTTTTTAATCTTATGTGACGTAATAACAGTACTCCCCAGCCCGTGTCACTGTTACTTGGGATTAAATGCCATTTAATGGATCTGAACTAAAATACTTTTCCTGGAGTGTTCTTATTCTCCTGCATATGATAACATAACAGGTAAGCAATGTACAAAATGCTTCATTTCACACAGTTCTTAATGAAAGATTCTTTATAATCAGTATAGGTTTTCCATCTGACTTGATAACCTTAAATGGGAAAACTTAGGATGCATACCTCTTTCCTTGGGAAGATATGATGTGAAGGTGAGAAAGAGCTGCTCCAGAGCAGGCAGCCTGGATGGGGGATGTCTTGGTCAGCTGTGGAAGCCAGAGGCCTGTGCGTGCTGATTTAAAGCCAGGTGGGGTAAGCACATATTCAAGTTAACTTGAGCAGTGTTGACCTTATTCACTGCTTCAGTTAATCTGAAGTCTACTTCTAGAACAATCATAAGGCAGTGAATGTGTAATAATTGGGAAGGGGATGAGAGGGTACAGCTTTACCCAGAACATTAGAGCTGCCCAAGCCCTAAAGAACGTGAAACTGATCTCCCTCAGCCAAGGAAATGTTTTTCCAGGACCCAGAGAAAGGGCAGAAGAAAGATTTCATTCTTACATGAAGTGCTGCTGAATTCATCCGCCTGCTCTTTTGGAACTAGGTTTACTTTATGGCTAACAGCTGTATTTTAATGTCTTTATAAATCCAATTTTTTTTTTTTTTTCCAAGTAGGAGCCAGAGATGGAATCTAGCTTTGAAATTTGAAAATCAGTGTTGAACAGTGTGAAGTCTTCTGGGATGCAAACTTCACTGTCTGCAGTTGTCATAAAAGATGAAGTGTGGCTCTGCTTCAAGAGACTCCAAGAACAAAAGCCCACTGAAGACCAGTGTTACTTGTGCACCTTCCTCCAGAAACACAGGAGCTGACTGCTCGAGTATGTTGTTGGCTTGGGTACCAACTGTTAACCCTGGGTTCTCCCTAGACCTATAGCTGGGATGTACGTGTTGGTTAGGGTTGGGAGTGGAGAACTGCCAGTAGAAGTGGGGCTGCCAAAGCCAGGTAAGCAGCAGAGAAAAAACAGAAAAGAAAAAAAAAAAAAAGCCACCCTCTCCTAAGAACCTGTTAAATACACTGGTTTTAAGTCTTGGGCTATGAGTCAGCCAACAGTTCAGTGAAGTTCAGATTGAGGATTAAGGCTGGGAGTGACAAAACACAGGACTTCAGCCAAAGTCTGTACAGGAGCCGCTGGCAGGGCTGAAAAAGTCTGCAATTTGATGAGGCATAAATAAAACCTGGTGAACACGCGGCTCAGTGCAGGTTGTCCAGAGTAGCTATTAACACTGTCATCAATTTCTCCAGCTGCAAATCTCAAGCCTTGAGGCAGTGTTAGCAGCACAACAAAAGTACTCTTTCTTTCTCACTTGTAAAATACCAGGCCATGCACATCAGGTGCTTGTTGCCTTTTTGTAATGAGAGCTATGCCTCCCTCATCTCAGGACTCTCTCACAGTCTCAAAAAGAGAAATAAGCATTCTGCCAACCTCACCATCTCTTAGATATTTTTAATACAGTAGTTACACAATGTGTGGCTGGAACATCTACAGAACAGAGACTCTGACACGTTATTAAGCATGCATTTCTTAATGAGTCTAACTTGATCTAGGTCACAATGCTTTAAATCAAGCTGAAGTTTCATTTCTAGAGCTAAGCGAGCTAAAAGATGTTATCTGACAACAGCAACAGGAAGCAGGGGCTCCTAGTTCAAGTCCTCAAGTCAAAACAAAAAGCACCTTATTAGACTAAATAGCTATTCTGTAGAGTTTTTTACACCCATGTAGTAAGCAGCAGTGTTGAGATCAGACAAAGGGCAGATCTTGTGCTGCTGTGAAAGCTAGCCTTAGTTTTTATATCTGTGTAAATATAGGTAACAGTGGTTTGTTTTGGTGGTGGTTGTTATTGTTTAGCTGAGCTTTTCTGTAAAACTTGTCTGGATGTGGAGGTATTGCAAAGCAAGGCAGTATGTGAATTAAAAGTGGAAGAGCAAATCTATTCCAAAAATAATGTCAGATGTGGCCAATTTCAACATTGATGTGTTTCATGGGTTTGTCTAGTCCAATTTCCAGGAGCCTTAGGAGCAATATGGTCTGAATTGCCGTGTTGGAATAATTCTGCGTGGAGGTAGGTTTAGGTTGGACATTAGGAAACACTTCTTTACAGAAAGGGTGGTTAAACATTGGAATAGGCTCCCCAGGGAGGTGGTTGAGTCACTGTTTCTGGATGTGTTTAAGAGCCATTTGGATGTGGTGCTCGGAGATATGATTTAGCAGAAGGTTGTTAGAGTTAGGGTACTATGGTTAGGCTGCAGTTGGACTTGATGATCCTTGAGGTCCCTTCCAACCTGAGTAATTCTATGATTCTATGATTCTCCTTCAAGCAGACTTCATTCCCATGGAGAGTTGAAGTAGCCATATTTTGTTCTATTTTGCTTTTTGGTCTTCCAGTTCTTGCAGCGTGTCTTGCAGTGCATGGACCCAAGGGTCTTGTGCTTTGACCATGCAATTATAAATATAAACATAAGCCTTTTTCATACACAGAACTGTTGATCACTCCACACCCTGTCTGAATTTCTTCTCCAGTTATTCCCCTGAAGAAGGGAAGCCAACCGTATCCCAGTCTCACACATGCTTGGAATGCACTTTGGCTCCATGCATAACCACAGTAGCCAGGTTTAAATTTTTCTTGATGGAGGATGGTCCTCCACTTCTGATATATATCTAACACTAGCTTGGGCCCACAGTCATTCTGGGCCCTCTGGCCACAAATGAGAGGGGATTGTATTTGCACCACAGTCAAACATAGTATCATTATTATGATTATTTTTAATGTCATTATTCAACCTGCTGGGTCATCCTGAAGTCTAGGTCCATCTGTCCACGTATGGGTCATTTGTAGACACAAAAGGAAAGAAATACATTCAGACACATTTGATTGCATGAGTTAGAAAGGTGACATCTATCAAGTGCTTATCTAGTGTAACTTCACCAAACAGTCTCTTGTTTCTCATACTTAGGGATTTTTGGGGTATAGATAGTACCATCAATATTGTTCCAATCTGAGGCATTTTCAGCAGTGCAGGTTGTTGCAAAATCACATAGGATCTTTTCTGGCTTGATATAAACTCTAGGATGGTTGTATTTGCAGATAGACAAATGGCTTTTATGTTGAGGCAGCCGCCCCCGCTTCACCTATTAGTTAATTGGTAGGCAGCATTATACAATTGCAAACACCACCCAGACTCAAATATTTCTGAAAAAAAAAAAAAAAAAAAAAAAAAAAAGTAACCTACCAGTTGGTGTGTTCAGCGATGCCCTTAGCCTGAGAATAGCAGGGAGTGTGTCATACCCACCACACCCCTTCCTACTTGGCCCAGTCTTAGAATCGTAGAATCATAGAATCCTTAGAGTTGGAAGGGACTTCTGAAGGTCATCTATCCCACCTCCCCTGCAGTGCACAAGGTCACCACAGCTCCATCAGGCTGCCCAGGGCCTGATCCAGCCTCAGTAGGAAAATCTCCAGGGACAGGGCATCAACCACATCAGCGGCCCATCTGTGCCTGTGCCTCGCCACCCTCACTGTAAAATACTTCTTCCTTATATCTAACCTAAATCTACCCTCTTTGAGCTTGAAGCCATTTCCCTTTGTCCTTGTCACAGACTCTGCTAAAGATTCTGTCCCCTTCTTTCCTGTAGCTCCCCTTTAGATACTGACAGGCTGCTCTCAGGTTACCTTGCAGCCTTCTCTTCTCCAGGCTGCACAGCCCTATCTCTCTGCCTGTCCTCGTAAGAGAGATGTTCCATTCTGTGGATCAGTTTTGTGGCCCTTCTTTGTATGTGCTCCAACAGCTCCATGTCTCCCCTGTACTGAGGACTCCACATCTGGACGCAGTACTCCAGGAGAATTCTCACCAGCGCACTGTAGAGGAGCAGGATCACCTCTCTTACCCTGCTGGCCACGCTTCTTCTGAAGCAACCCAGAGTACGGCTGGCTTTCTGGGCTGTGAGGGCACATTGCAGGCTCACGTCCAGCTTTCCATCCATGGTTGTGTCAACCACACCTCACAGCTTGGGCTGCCAAAAAAAAGTGGAAAGCACAAATGGCGTTGGAGATGTAACAGCCAAGGTAACAGCCGTGTACCATCCTGTGGCTTTACCTGCGTGACCATGGAGAGGGTATGAGGAAGTGGGATGGCAAAGCCCACCTCAGCCCTAGAGGCACGGGTACGTGAGGTGCAAGGGAGAACAACCACAAGAGAGGGTCTGTCCAGGAAAATGGCAGCTCCAGTTTTCAGCAAGCAGTTCTCCAGACAGAGAGATGGTCTGATCTAATTCTGTCCAGCCTGTACCGAGGACGTGGAAAATGCCATAATACCATGGGTCGAAGCATCAGAGACACCTGGATGAGAGAGACAAGCTGAACCAGCAATGCTAACTATCCAGCTGAAGCTGGGAGCAGCACCGGCAAGACAGAACGTTCTGTGCAGCTACAGAGACTGCAACCCTTGATTTTTGTTTGCTAATCCGCCACATGAAGTCTTAAAAGGAGAAATGGAAAACCTGGTGAGGATTCTGAAATCTGGAAGTCCTTCAGAGTCCCCAAGTTAGAAAGCCCCTCTGTAAAAGCTGCGGCTGCAACAATATTGCCTGTGCAGGAGGCCAGAAAATTGACTTGGGAAATAAAATAACTTTGGACTGAATAAATCAAAAGGGAAGTTATTGGTTATCTCCAAATAGCATCATGGTGGAACAAGATCACATGAAATTAAAGATATGGAAATGTTTGTGGATGGTAGCAGTTTTGTGTGAGATGGCTTAAGAAGGCCGGGTAGGCTGTAACAATCAGAGATGAACTAAGAGAGGCTGGAACTCCAGCACTACCTCCTCAGCAGAGAAAGCAAAAGCCATAGCCTTGTTAAGAACACAGGACTTAGCAAAAGGGAAAAGTGCCAATATTTGGACAGACTTAAAATTTGCATTTGGGGTTGTGCACGTGCATGGTGCTATCAGGAAAGACCAGAGGCTGTTAACATCCCAGGAAACACCTGTAAAACATGGAGAAACAATAGTAGAACTGCTAGAAAAGATGCAAAAAGCTATACAACTCGGCAAAGCCCACCAACCAAATGACAAGGATATCAATGTGGACAACAACCGTGCAGATAGAGCAACCGAAAATGCAGCAGAGGGAATTTTCCTCCAACCAATACCCCTGAGATATCAAGAATTGGTTAATGAACTTTCAAAGGACCAGACAGAAGATGCGGGATGGTAGGCAACTGGAAACAGACAAGTAATAGTTCCCTGACCAGTAACGAGGAAAACAGGAGAGGATAATCATCCAACTACACACTGGGACCAGATGCCATCATCAATAATCGAAAGACACAAATTTAATTGTGCAAACAGGAGAAATTGTGAAAAGCATGGTGAGCAAGTGTGAAGTAGGCCGGAAATATACGGCTCAGAATGCAAGAAGACCACCTCCTGGAGTTACAAGGAGAGGAGACAGCTCAGGACACCACCGGCAGGTAGACTTTTCTGAGCCCCCATGACCAGCCTGCTACAGGTACTTATTGGTATTGTTTGATCCTTCTTCAAGGTGGCCGGAGGCTTATCCCTGTTGCACCAGAGAAGAAGGGGAAGTGGTAAAGTTTATGCTATAAGGAATGATATCTAGATTTGGAATTCCAATAGGGATATCATCAGATAGAGGTTCACGTTTTGTAGCTGAAATTGTTCAAAGCATAGGAAAAATCATTGAAATAGCATGAGATTGACATTCTCTGTATAGGCTGCAGTCCAGTGAAAAGAAGGTAAAAATGAATCAAACTTAAACAAACAAACAAACGCACACACAAAAAAACAATCAAATTTATAAAATCTGTTAAGAAACAGACTTGAGATGGCCTGAGGCCCTACCTCTCACCTTACCATACGCTATAGTAAAACCGTGTGCTTAAGAGAATATTAGTCCTTATGGAAGGATGCATGGAAAACCATTTTAGGTATTGGCAAGTAGTACTGATGTGAACTAATTAGGCGTACTAAACCTAAGAGAATGTGTCATCTCTCTAGGGGAAGCCCTATCTTCTATCCAGTTTGGTAGTTCAGGCAGCACCAACACCTCTGGAAGTCGCAGTACTTCCATTCCAACGTGACGAGTAGGTGTATCTACGGACCTGGAGCTCCAAACCACCACAGGAGAAGTGGAAAGGACCATATCAAATACTAATGACAATGCACACTGCTATCAAGGTGACAGGAGTAGACTCTTGAATTCATTACAGAAGAACAAAAAGCGCCTAGCCCACAGTGGCAAGTAGAACAGACTGCACTGATGAAACTGACACTTTCACATAAACGAATGCAACTTATAAAAGGGGAAACGAGAAATGATATTATGAACCTAAATGTAGTTATTGAGATATCATTACCTATAGAGTATACAGTGATTTTGTACCTTATATTAACTGCACTGTTGTGGGAAAAAAGAACAACCTCATTTGCAGTACTTAAGGGATATATATTTTGTTTGTCTAAAAGGATAATAACAATTTTAGTAATACTTGCGTATATTTATCAGTTGAATGTATGGAAACAACATAAGCACATGAAATTGATGAAAAAGGTGTTGGATATGCTCAGAATTGCCGTAATATGAAGGAAGTCCATACACATTATGGGGATTACTACTCCCAGAGCAGAGTTGGAGTATTTGTTAACACACCTGTAGAGTACCTTGCAGATAAGTACTTAGAATAACAAACATGGATTGTAGGGACCCTGCCTATGAGTGATCCCATTTGTCTGACAGACATAAGGAACAGTCAATTAGGGAAGGCTCCAATAGGAAAATACAAATAGGAAAATAAGTGATTGTAACAGATAAGTTAACTGGGGTAATACAGGCGCAAATACCCTCAAAAGACAAGAGAGAAGTGCTCAGCCCACCAACAGAAAGACCTAGCAGATTTCACTCCTTTGTCAGGTGGTTAAATCCCTCTTTAGGAGTTGCAGAATTGGAAAAGGCTATAGGAGACATCTCCTTAACTGCTAGGTAAGTGACAGAACAGAAACAGACTTATATAAGATATGGCACCAACCTGAGACACTGCATAAAGCAAGCCAGGATGATGTAGCTGAAACCAAAATGACCTCCTGGCTTCCCAAATTGGATTGGTTAAAGAAGTTGTTTGTGGGGATAGTGCATGTAATCGCTGTGTGTGTTCTTGTTTGCCGCGTGATTCAATGTTGGAAATGTATCTCTAAATATGAAAGGTCAAAGGTGATGAGGATTAGGATGTAAACCTCATAATCCTCAAAAAGAAAAGGAGAGATTGAGGTAAGTTGGATTGCTTAGCAATAGTGATGGTTCGTAGATTATTATAAGAGCCAATATAGAGGATCACCTCTCTTATCCTGCTGGCCACGCTTCTTCTGTAGCAACCCAGAGCACGGCTGGCTTTCTGGGCTGTGAGGGCACATTGCTGGCTCACGTCCAGCTTCCCACCCATGGTCGTGTCAACCACACCTCACAGCTTGGGCTTTCATGACTGCTAAAAAAAAGTGGAAAGCACAAATGGTGTTGGAAATGTGCAGCATGTCACCTGTCCAACGCTTCTATATAACAGCCATGTACCATCCTGTGGTTTTACCTGCGTGAGCATGGAGAGGGTATGAGGATGTGGGATGGCAAAACCCACCTCAGCCCTACAGGCACGGGTACGTGAGGTGCAAGGGAGAACAATCACAAGAGAGGGTCTTTCCAGGAAAACGGCAGCTCCACTTTCCAGTGAGCCTGATGGGCTGATCTTATCTCTGAGGTTGTCAGTGAGCTTTCTGGTTTTTACACACAAAAGATGAGTTATGAGTCCACAAATCAGAACTCGAGGGGCCCTGCTGAAGAGTAAAAGATGGTTCACAGAAACAGAGGGTAAAAGATAAAAAAGATTTACTGAAGCAAATGTGCAGAGGCTTCTAAAAGGATGAGGATTGCAATAAGCTGGGATTAGAGGAATGTGGGGGTGGAGGACAAAGATAAAAGTTTTGAGAGCTGCTTGAGGACACTTGGAAAGTAAGTGATAAAATGTCCACAAGGCAAGTTAGAATTAGAACTGGATCGGGGGCTACCCCTCCCGCAGGGTCAAGAGGTTACAGTGAGGAAGACTACAAGCCTTCACGAAGAAGATGATAAGCCTTCATCCCATGACCACCAGGAGGAGACCCGCACTGCTTACTGTGCACGTGCAAGAGGGAGGGACCATATTCTGATGGGTTCTCGGAAATGTAAAGAATACGTATGCGAATTCTGAGAAAATCATTGATTATGTGTTAGTTCAGCCTATAACTGTTTGCCCTACAGTGTGCCCTACAGTGTGCCCTACAGTGTGCAAGTTAGGAGGAGCTATCCCCCCTGTACCAGGGCGTATG
The DNA here is from genome assembly GCA_021292215.1 of Lophura nycthemera. Taxonomy (NCBI): domain Eukaryota; kingdom Metazoa; phylum Chordata; class Aves; order Galliformes; family Phasianidae; genus Lophura; species Lophura nycthemera. The sequence continues at coordinate 42,647 of JADANK010000307.1, forward strand.
CGCATTGCAAATAAACATGCCTGCTTAGTGTACTGTTTCAGGCTAGGTTTGACTGTTTGCCCTACGTGTGCCCTCGTGTGCCTAGGTTGCAGTTGGAGGCTTCCCCTTCCTGACCCAGCGTAGTGCCGCGCATTGCATGCTCCTGGAGCCCTGCTGTGTGCAGCTGTCTGTCTGTCTGTCAGTGCTCCTGGAGTCCTGCTGTGTGCAGCTGTCTGTCTGTCTGTCAGTGCTCCTGGAGCCCTGCTCTGTGCAGCCGTCTGTCTGTCTGTCTGTCTGTCAGTGCTCCTGGAGACCTGCTGTGTGCAGCTGTCTGTCTGTAAGTCAGTGCTCCTGGAGCCCTGCTCTGTGCAGCTGTCTGTCTTTCTGTCTGTCTGTCAGTGCTCCTGGAGCCCTGCTGTGTGTAGCTGTCTGTCTGTCTGTCAGTGCTCCTGGAGACCTGCTGTGTGCAGCTGTCTGTCTGTAAGTCAGTGCTCCTGGAGCCCTGCTGTGTGCAGCTGTCTGTCTGTCTGTCAGTGCTCCTGGAGCCCTGCTCTGTGCAGCTGTCTGTCTGTCTGTCAGTGCTCCTGGAGACCTGCTGTGTGCAGCTGTCTGTCTGTCTGTCAGTGCTCCTGGAGCCCTGCTCTGTGCAGCTGTCTGTCTGTCTGTCTGTCTGTCAGTGCTCCTGGAGCCCTGCTGTGTGTAGCTGTCTGTCTGTCTGTCAGTGCTCCTGGAGCCCTGCTGTGTGCAGCTGCCTGTCTGTCTGTCAGTGCTCCTGGAGCCCTGCTGTGTGCAGCTGCCTGTCTGTCTGTCAGTGCTCCTGGAGCCCTGCTCTGTGCAGCTGTCTGTCTGTCTGTCAGTGCTCCTGGAGACCTGCTGTGTGTAGCTGTCTGTGTGACGGGAGCACTGAGCAGCACTCTGAATGTCTGCAGCTGTGTTTCCTTCAGACAGACACACAGACATAATCTTGCCTTCTGCCTTGCTTCCTCCTTGTCTGTGCTATTTCCTAGAATCCTGCATGTTTCCTTCGGTTTTATTCTTCTATGCTTTGCTGTGCTCCCTCATAGTTCACCACCCCATTGCGGCACTGCACCGTAGATTCGTTGCCCCATAGTGCCACCCCATAGCATCACTGCCCTATTGTGCTGCCGTATAGCGTCACTGCTCAGTAGATTCCCTGTAGCGACCCTGCCATGTAGCATTCCTTCCCCATACTGCTGTCCTATAGCGTCACACCCATTAGTGTCCCTGCCCCATAGCTTTGCTCCATAGTGTCACTGCCCCGTAATGCTCCCCTGTAGCGTCACTGCCTCAGGGCGATTCCCCAGTGTCCTTGTCCCCATCACATTGCTGCCCCATGGTGTCACTTTCCCATAGTGCATTGCCCCAAAACATCACTACCACAAAGGGTCACTGCCCCATAGCGCCAACCCAAAGTGTCGCTGCCCTGTAGTGTCACTGCCCACAGCAGTCTCCCTCACCATCACTTCCCCATTGTGCTGTCCCATAGCACCACTTCCCCACAGCACCAAAACATCTCTGCCGCATAGAGTCGCCCCATAGAATCTCCCCATAGCGTCACTGCCCCCCCACCAGTGCCGCCCCAATGCATCGCCGCGCTGAAGCGTCACCGCCCTATAGTGCTGTTTTATAGCGCTGTCCCATAGAGTCACAGCCCCATAGCTTCTCGGCTCCATAGAGCTGCCCCAGTGTCACTACCACATTGTGTTCCTCTCTACCCTATAGCACTGCCCCAGATCTTCACTGCTGCATAGCATCCCTGCCACATACCATCCTGCCCCATAGCGCCACCCAACATTCTCACTGCCTCATAGCCCTGCCTCATACAGTCGATGCCCCAAGGAGTCATTGCCCCATACCTTTGCTGCCCCATAACACTGAACCATAGTGTGACTACCCTGTAGCGCTGCCCCACAGCATCACTGTCACACTGCATCATTGCCCCATAGCACTTCCCAATAGCATCACTCAGAAGAGACAAGACGAGAGGAGTAGGAAAAGAAGAAAAAGAATTGAAAAGAAAAAAAGGAAAAAGGAATAGGGAAGAGAAGAAAGATAAGGAAATAAAAAGAAAAGAAAAAAATAAAAAAAAAAAAAAAAAAAAAAAAAAAAAAAAAAAAAAAAAAAAAAAAAAAAAAAAAAAAAAAAAAAAAAGAAGAAAAAGGAAAAAGAAAGGGATTCCAAAGAATGAAAGAAAACAGAAGAAAGCGAAAAGAAGAATATCTAAGAAAGAAAAGTATGACGCAAGTCATCACACACAAAAAAAGTAAAGAAAGAGTAGAGAATGAAAGGAATGAAAAATGAAGATAAAAAAAGAAAAAAGAAAAGAACAGAAAGCAAAAAAAAAAAAGAAAAAGGAAAGGAGAAATGAAAAGAAAAAAATAAAAATAAACAGAAGGAAATAAAAGAAAAGCGAAAAAAAAAGAAAAGAAAGACAAAGAGAAGAGAAAAGAGAAGAAAAAGGAAAAAACAATAGAATAGAAAAGAAAAAAATAGAAATGAAAAGAGAAGAAAAAATAAAAGAAAAATTGATAAAACAGGAAAAGAACAGAAAAAATAAAAAGAAGAAAAAGCAAAAAGAAAAGAACAGAATTGAAATGAAAGGAAAAAGAAAAAAAGAAGAAGAAGTTTAAATAAAGTAATTTCCAGGAAGAAATATTTTGAAAGAAAAGTAAATAAATTAAAATATATAAAATTTTAAAAAAAAATATAAAAACTATATTAAAAAAAAAAAGAAAACAAAGAGAAGAAAGGAAAAGAAATATGTAGATACAAAATAAATAGGAAAGAACTACGAGAAGAAAAGTAGAGAAACGAAAGATAAAACAAAAAAAAAAGCATAAAAGAAAAAAGAAATGAGAAGAAAAGTTAAGAAAAGGAAAAATGAAAAAAAGAGAAGTAAAAAAATAAAAGAGAGGGTAAGAGAAGAAGAGATGAAAGAAAAATAAAAAAGGAAAAAAAGAAAATAAGCGAAGACTAATGAAAAGAAAAGAAGAATGAAAAGAAAATAAATGAATAGGAGAGAAAAGAAAAGAAGAAAGAAAATAATCGCAAGGGAAAGAGAAAAAGAAAGGAAAAGCAGAGAAAGTGACAGAACTAAAAGCAAAAGGAGAAAGACAAGAAATAGACAAGAAAGAAAAAAATATCACAGAAAAAGATTGAATAACAAAAAATAAGAAGAAAAAAAGAAAAGAAAAAAGAAAAAAGAAAATTTAAAAAAGAAAAGGAAAAGAGAAATAAATGAAAACTAAAGAAAAAAAGACATTAAAAAAGTTCACGAACAGAAAAATAAAAGAAAAAGAAGAAGAGCAAAAATATAAGTACAGAAATAAAAGGAAAAAAAGAAGAAGCTAGAAGAGGTAACGGAAAGGAACTGAAAAGGTAAGAATAAAGGTAAAAAGAAAAGAAAATTAACGAGAAGGAAAGGAAAAAAAGAAAAAGAAGGGAAATGAAAAAAATAAAGATAAATAGAAAAGTAAATAAATGAAAATAAAAAAGAAGAAAAGCAAAGAAAAGAATTGAAAAGAAAACAGAGCAAAATAAAAGAAAAAGAAAGGAGAACTGAAGAGAGGAGAAAAGGAAAAAGGAAAAGTAAAGAAAAGAAAAAAAGAAAACAAAATTATAGAGAAGGAATGAATAGAAAGAAAAAAGACAGAAGAAAAAGGAAGGAAAACAAATGAAAAGAAAGAAAAAAGTAGAAAGGAAAGAAATTAAAAGAAAAAAGAAAAGGAAAAAAGAATAGAAAACAAGAAAACAGAAAAGAGAAGAAAGGAAACAAAACTAAACTAAAAGAAAAAAAGAGAGAAAAGGAAATGAAAAAAAAAATTAAACATTAATAGTAAAGAAAATAAATGAAAAAGAAAAAAGTGAAGGAAATAGTGCAAAAGAAAACAAAGCAAAGAAAATTAGAGAAAAGAAAATCAAGAAAAGAAAACGAGAAAAGAAAAAAGAAAAAATAGAAAAGAGAAGAATAGAGGAGATAAAAAAGAAGAATTAAAGAAATGAAAATAAAGAATTGAAAAGAAAATAAGAAAAGAAAGAGGAAACAGGTAAAGAAATAAGAAAAGTCTAATGGGCACAGATTGATCTTCCACACCTACGTTGCTACATCATGCTTAGTATATAGGCCTGTCAGCCTGACCTCGGTACCGGGGAAAGTAATGGAGCAAATCATCTTGGGGGAGATCGCACGGCATGTCTGTGGTGACCAGGGGATCAGGCCCAGCCAGCACGGGTTCATGAAAGGCAGGTCGTGCTTGACCAACCTGATCTCCTTCTAAAATAAGGTGACCCGCTGAGTGGATGAGGGAAAGGCTGATGTAGTCCTAAGACCTAGATTTCAGCAAAAAGCCTGTGACACGGTCCTACCTCACAGGCTTCTTCTGGGGAAACTGGCTGCCCGTGGCCATGGACAGGTACGCGCCCTTTGGGTAAGAAACGGGCATGGAGGGCCGTGCTCACGGTTGGTGGTTGAATGGGCGAAGTCCAAAGCTGGCGACCCTGGTTACAAGTGGTGTCCCCCAGGGGTCGGTACTGGGCCCAGTCTTGTTTTTTAATAATCTTTAGTGATGACCTAGATGAGGATTGGAGTGTAACCTAAGTTAAGTTTGCAGATGACACCGAGACTGGGAGTGTGTGGCTCTGCCTGAAGGGTAGGGAGGCCCTTCAGAGGACTTAGATAGCTGGGAAACGCGGGGCTGAAATAATGGAATGAGGTTCAACGGGTCCCTCACGTTGGCCCAAACAACCCCATGCAGCGCTATAGGATTGGGGCAGAGTGGCTGGTTGATTGTGAAGAGGAAGGGACCGGGGGGTGTTGGTTGACAGCCGGCTGAATATGTGCCAGCAGTGTTCCCAGGTGGCCAAGAGGGCCGGTGGCATCCTGGCTTGCATTAGAATAGTGTGGCCAGCAGAAGCGGGAGGTGATCATCCCCCTGTTACTCAGCACTGGTGAGGCTGCACCTCGAGTACTGTGTTCAGTTTTGGGCCCCTCACTACAGAAAAGACACTGAGGCTGGAGCGTGTCCAGAGAAGGGCAACGAAACTGGTGAGGGGTCTGGAGCACAAGTCTATGAGGAGCGGCTGAGGGACTGCTGGGATTGTTTAGTTTGGAGAAGAGGAGTGCTGAGGGGAGACCTCATTGCACTCTACAACTTCCTGAAGGAGGTTGTGGAGAGAGGGGTTTGGCCTCTTCTCCCAGGCAACGAACAGGACCCGAGGGGAAATGGCCGCAAGTTGTACCAAAGAGGTTTAGGTTTAGACTTAAAGGGAACATTCTTTACTGAGAGAGTGGTCAGGCACTGGAATGGCTGCACAGGGAGGTGGTGGAGTCACCATCCTTGGCAGTGTTCAAGAGGCGTCTGGACGAGGAGCTGCGAGATCTGGTTTAGTGCTTGTGGTAGCAGTGGTAGTGTGAAGATGGTTGGACTGGATGATCTTATAGGTCGTTTCCAACCTTGTGATTCTATGATTCTATGATTCTATGATTCTATATATATATGTATTGTATAAGCAAACAATGATTTGCGGTTGGACTTGATGATCCTTGAGGTCCCTTCCAACCTGAGTAATTCTATGATTAAAATGCATTGCACACACACGTCTGTCATAGAATCGTAGAGTCACCAAGGCTGGAAAACACACAACATCACCCAGTCTAACCATCCACTACTCACGAGTAGTTCTCACTAAACCGTGTCCCTGAACACAAAACCCAAATGTTCCTTGAACACCTCCAGGGTCTGTGACTCCACCACCTCCCAGGGCAGCCCACTCCAGTGCCTGACCACTCTTTCAGAGAAGTAGTGTTTCTAACATCCAGCCAAATTCTTCCCCTGGCACTGCTTGAAGCCGTTCCCTCTAGTTCTATCACCAGTTACATGAGAGAAGAGGCTGAAGCCCAGCTCACAACTACCTCCCTTCAGGCAGTTATAGAGAGCAGTAAGGTCTTCCTGAGCCTCCTCCTCTCCAGACTGAACAATCCCAGCTCCTTCAGCCGCTCCTCGTAAGGTCTGCGCTCCAGACCCCTCACCAGCTTTGGCACTCTTCTTTGAACCCGCTGCAGGGCCTCAATGTCTTTCTTGGAGTGAGGGGCCCCAAACCGGACCCAGTACTCGAGGTACGGCCTAAACAGAGCTGAGTACAGGGGGACAACGATTTCCCTGCTCTTGCTGGCCACGCTATTTCTAATGCAGGCCCAGATGCTATTGGCCCTCTTGGCCACCTGGGCACACGGCTGGTGAAAGACGGCTGAGAAATACCACTCTTCACCCAAGTATACGACACTTCACCTTAGAAATAACTTTGCTCCAGAGCATATATCATTTTCGCACAGACATACCACATAAAACATTAAAATATTGTATTTTCAACCACAAATACCACTTTCCTCAAAAAAATATACATTTTCTTCAAGAACCAAAAAAATCCACGCCTGAATATGTTATTTTCTGAACAATATATCATGCTTTCTCAATGAAAAACAAGTTTTGTCCCAAATAAATGATATTTTCTCCAAGAAAAACCAGTTTACTCCCAAATATATGATATCTTCTCCCAGAAATACCACTTTAAACCCCAAAGTATTGCATTTTCTCACAGAAATACCATACATCTACCAAATATATCACATTTACTACTGAATATATAATATTTTCAATCAAAGATATGATATTTCCTTCAAGAAAAAAAAAAGTTTTCTCCCCAAAATATGACATTTTCTCCCCAAAATATGCCACTTTTCCCCCAGAAAAAACAAAACAAAACAAAACAAAAAAAAAAAAACAGTTGTCTCCCAAATATATGACATCTTCTCCCAGAAATGCCAGTTTACACACAGAACTATGACATTTTCTCCCAAGTCGATGACGTGTTCTGTCAGAAATCCCGGATTTCTCCCTAATATAGGGCATGTTCACCCAGAAATTCCAGTTTTCTCCCAAATACGTAACTTTGTCTTGAGAAATGCCACATTCCTACCAAATAAATGGCATTTTCACCCTGGAATATGACATTTTCTCCCAAATATAGGACATTTTCCCCAGAAATGCCAGTTTTCTCCCAAGCATATTGCATTTTCTCCCAGAAAGACGACTTTACACCCCAAAAGATGCCATTTTCTCTCAAATGTATGACATTTTCTCCCTGAAATACCAGTTTACACCCAAACATATGATGTTTCCTCCCGAAAATATGACGTTTTCTCCAAGAAAAAAGTTTTCTCCCAAATAGATGACATATTCTCCCAGAAATGCCACTTCACAGCCCAAAATACGGCATTTTCTCCCAAATAGATGACATTTTCACCCAGAAATACCAGTATACACCCCAAAATATGGCATTTTCTCCCAAATAGATGACATTTTCACCCAGAAATACCATGTTTCCTTCATATATATATCATTTTCTCCCAGGAATACCACTTTACACCCCAGAGTATGACATTTTCTCCAAAATATATGACACCTTCTCCCAGAGATACCAGTTTACACCCCAAAATACGGCATTTTCTCCCAGATTTGTGGCATTTTCACCCAGAAATACCAGTTTTCTCCCAAATGTGTGACGCTTTCTCCCAGAAATACCACTTCACAGTCGTCAGTGTGACACTTTCTCCTAAAAATACAACTGTTTCTCCAGGAAATACCAGATTTCTCCCTGATATATGACATTTTCTCCCAGAACTACTGCATTACGTTCCTAAATACGACATCGGCTTCAAAATATAGGATGTTTCCTCCCAGAAACACCAGTTGACACCCCAAAGTATGGAGTTTTCGACCAGAAAGAGCAGACTTCTACCAAATATATCACGTTCTCTCCCCAAAACATTACTTTTTCTTCCAAATATTTCCAAACATTTTCTCCCAGAAATGACAGATGTGTCCCTAGTATATGACATTTTTTCCCAGTAATATCTGTTTTCTCTCACATGCCTGGCCTTTTCTCCCATAAATTCCAGTCTTATCCCAAAAGTGTCGCCTTTTCTCCCAGAAATGCCAGTTATTGTAAAAATAGATGAAAAAAATCATTTTCTCCCCGCTCCAGGGCCTCAATGTCTTTCTTGTAGTGAGGGGCCCAAAACTGAACACAGTACTCGTAGGTGCAGCCTCACCAGTGCTGAGTACAGGGGGATGATTCCCTCCCTGTACCTGCCGGCCAGATTGTTTGTAATTCTGGCCAGGATGCCGTTGACCCTCTTGGCCACCTGGGCACGCTGTCAGCTCATGTTCAGCCAAGCATCAACCAACACTCCCAGGTCCCTTTCCTCCTGTTTTGTCCCCTTCCCCCTTCATAGCTAGTTTAAAGCTCTTTCTATAAGCCCTGCTAGCTCCTGCACTAGGATTCGTTGCCCCCTTTGAGACAGGTGGGTTCCACAGACAGAGAACAGGCCAGGGGCTGAGTAAACTGCCCCATGATCAAAGAACCCAAAGTTTCTGACTCGACATCAGCCTGAGCCAATTATTCATTGCTCGTGCTCTCCGATCCCTCACTGCCCCTGAATGTATAGAGCAGAAGATCACTTGAGATCTCGCTCCTTGAATAAATGCCCTAAACCCCTGAAATCTTTTTTCATAGTTCGTAGGCTTGTCTGGGTAATTTCATCACTGCCCACCTGAACTACGAGTAATGGAAAGTAATCAGATGACCTAACCAGCTTAGGGAGTTTCCTGGTTATGTCCCTGACCTGAGCCCCAGGAGGGCAGCACACTTCCTGACAGCCCAAGTCAGGGCTGCATATGGGGTCCTCCATTCCTCTGAGAAGGGAGTCATCCACCATGACCACCCTTCTTTCTTTCCTGTCAGAGGCAGTCTCAAGGCGTGTGGGTGACCGTCTCGCCCTAAGCTCCCTCCAAGGCAGATCCTCCATTGCCTCTCCACTCACCATCCCCTTCAATTTCCAGCAACAGGAACCTATTGCTTAGAGGGAGCTGGGGAAGTGGGCTAGACAGGCAGGGGGGGCTCATCGAGTCAGGACTCTCTTCCAACCCTCCTCATCAGTCAGGTCTGTCCGACTGTGACAGGGCAGGGGGTCCACCACCCTTCTGGGGGTATTTTCCCAGAACCCTTCCCTCTGGCAAGCCAGGGAGTTACTCCATCAGTCGATCTCCCGCTCACAGTCCCTGATGGTCCTAAATCTCTGCTCCTCATCCTTGAGCTCCACCACCAGGCTGAGCAGCTCGTCCACCTGCTCACACCTCACATTATGGGTCTCTATGGGTCAATACAGGTCTCTATGGGTCTCTATGGATCTCTGTGCGTTTCCATGCGTGTCTCTCCCAAAGCTGGACTCACCAATTCACTCACAGGGCTGCTCTCTGAAATAGGCCCATTGCTTTGATGGGGTTCTCCATGGATTGAGGGGACAGTATCACAGCCCCAGAATAACTTGAGAGGCATGAATGTCCGACCTTTTAGCTTCCCTGGGCCTCATTTACTGAATAGAAATTGACTTGACCTGTGTATATGCAGGTATTTCCACGGAAATGACAACAGATAGAGCACAAGAACAAATTCTCATCTACAGAACACTGTTTTTCAACAGAGTCTCCACCATTAGCTATGCATTTTGCCAGTGATGAATATGATATAAGGAGGACTAGCAATAGGGATGAGTATATTAGCCTAAGGACCAAGCTATTGCTTAAGTAAAAGAAATCAGTGTGTGCTAGGTCTAAAACTTTCCAGTTCAGCTTTGCTTGGTGTGCAAACAGCCTTGTTTTTCACAACGATCCTGCTTCACTGAAGCACTGAATCCACAATAAGACTACTTTCATCTTTGCATCCACCAGGTGCAAGGACTTTTTCTTGGGTTTCATATCAATTGTTGTGAGTTACAGTGTACCAAGATAGAAAGCTAATCATTATGGCATAACAAGCAAAGGAAACATGCTAAACTGGGGAAAAACAGTTAAAGGTCAGCTAAAAGTCACAGAGATTAAGCTGAAGGAGAAATAAAGGGGAGGAAGTAAGTGGTTCTATCACCACCTTAGATGCAATTGCGCATGCCCAGAGATATATTAGCATATATTCGTGAGTTTTTGGAAAAAAATGAATACATATGCCAATGTATTGCATATGTATATGTTTTGCAAGTTGATGGGGAAGGACAGACGCCAGCAAAAGGGATTGGCTTATTTTACTGTCCATTTCAAAGTAATACAAAAATAAAGCTGTGCCTATAGTCAAAGGATAAGCTTAACAATGAAGAAAATAAGCGAGTTAACACATCTACTCATTACTACATGAGGTTAGAGACAGTGACTAAGAAAGAGACATCACCAATTGCCCTCATACACTAACATCATCCTGATCTGCAGTTGATGAGGAGCCCCAGTTGCAGCAAGGATCTGCAACAGGAGAACCTGTCCTGGAACTGAGGAGTCCTACAGAGATGAGTCCAGCCTGTAGGTAAGGTCTCCAAAGTCACTGCAAGCAGATCCAGCCTTTTGTTTTGCTCCAGTTACTGGAGGAGATGGCTCGATATATATATATATACCCAGAGGAAGATGAAGGCAGCAAACAAAGCCAGTGTTGTCCAATTGATTTGAAAGACAGAGAGCTGTTGGAGAGGGTCCATAGAAGGGCCACAAAGATGATCAGGGGTCTGGAGCACCTCCCCTGTGAAACAGGCTGAGGGAGCTGAGCTTGTTCAGCTTGGAGAAAAGAAGGTTGTGGGGTGACCTCATTGCAGCATTTCAATACCTAAAGGGAGCCTACAAACAAGAGGGGAGTCAACTCTTTGAAAGGGTAGATAACAGCAGGACAAGGGGAAATGATTTTAAGTTGAAGGAAGGGAGATTTAAGTTGGATGTCAAGGGGAAGTTCTTTACTATGAGAGTGGTGAGGTGCTGGAACAGGCTGCCCAGAGAGGCTGTGGATGTCCGTACATCCCTGGAGGGGTTCAAGGCCAGGTTGGATGGGGTCCTGGGCAGCCTGGTCTGGTATTAAATGTGGAAGTTGGCAGCCATACCTGCAGCAGGGGGGTTGGAGATTCATGATCCTTGAGGTCCCTTCCAACCTGGGCCATTCTGTGATTCTGTGATTTATTACAAGTTCTAAGCAACTAAGGGATGCTGGGAAGATGGGGAAGTTGGTGATAGTAAAGAGAGAAATTCTAGCAAACATTTTACAGAGTGGGGATAGTCACCACCAGGGATCCCGTGACGTCTCACTGAACTGCATGGCCACAGTTCTGATGTAATTGATGTGGAACAAATTTCTTAGAATTGTTTAAAAAGGGGAAGCAGAATAGAAACAGATGTGTATAAGCTATAGCAACAAATTAAGGTGATTCATCAAGTTATTTGGATGATACTTCAGTTGCATTTAGAACTGTGGAACAGATTAACTAGTTGGTTACCAAATTTTGCCTGGCTAAAGCAACTCTTTATGGCTTGTGTAGTCCTACTCGTTCTTGAAATATTTGTATGTTACGTTGCTTCTTGTGTGTGTTTAAACAATCAGGTGGAAGTTATGAGATGTGGAAACAGCATAAGATACACCACAAGATGGAAAGTGGGGCGTATTTTCATAAATCCTTAGGAGAGAATGGTATCATCTACTGAAAAGAAGATCGCTAGGTTATAGAAAAAGGGGGGAATTAATATAAAAGATGTGGAATGTATTTCTTTAAATCTGTTTAAAAAAGGGAAACAGTTGCTCAAACCTTGCTGAACTGCTTAAGGAAGATAAAGGGAGGCAAGATTTGTAAAACAGGGTTGTAAAAGCTAGGGATGATAAGGCTGGGATGATTGCATCCGTCCAGGATACTTTATTATTGAACAGAATGTATCAGATTAAACCACAAAGACAGTCAACAATTAGGCTTAACTCAGACCAAAGGTGAAAAAGAACAACAAGAGGAAGACTTCGAGCCTTCATCCTACGACCCCCAAAGGCCACCAGCACAACTCAATACACATGCTAAAAGGGGCTGAGCTGGGGTGGAGAATATGATAATAATCTCTCAAAAGTAAATGTAACATCCCTCCTATTTGTGGCATAGGTATGATTTGTCCCTGTAAATATTCTTAACCTCTACCTCATGGGGTGCAAACTAGGAGGGGTCACCCCCATTTGCACCCACAGTGTGTGTAGTGCTGATAAACTGACCTGCTTTATAGCTACTTTGTGGTTATGAAATTTGATCTGAGAGAATACCCGTTCTTACTTGGAACTCTTTGGGTTTTTATCCCCTCCATAGCATTCTTTTTGTTACCAGGAGCAGCAGCTGGTTGTCAGGGGCCCTTCAGCCTACCCCAGTTCTCAGGGGCATCATGTCCTGTTCATCATGGTGACGGTAGCTGTCGGGATACCCACATTATGTTCATCAGGAGGAACAGCACGTCCGTCCTCTTACCGCTGTGCTCATTAACTCCAAAAGCTTGTTGAGCAGGTTATGGCTGGGATGGATGCTGCTGAACAAGCTTTGAGCCAAAAAATTTGTTCCAGCTTCTCACACCTTTATACCATTGAATAAACAAAACTATTCAAGAGTCACGTGGAACATCTTGTTTTCTGATCTTGGTTTTCCCCCCAGAACCTGGCCAGGGGTCAAGTAGAAACCAAGGGAGTTGCGTTATCTATTGTGGTGCACCACAGGCCTCTTGGCAAGACTGTCCAGGCCCCCTGCAACATGCTTCACTGGGTAATAGACACTGTAGCAAAGTTCCTTGTGATGAACACAGATATCATTTGACCACTATTACTACATATTAAGCATTATAACAGAGCTTCTGTAGATAAACACCAGAATACAGCTACTCATACTGACATGGCAAAATATAGATAAATGGCATCTTACATGAACAGTTGACCCTGTACCTATTAGATATACTATGATGTTGTGAGGTTGATCTGTAGGTCACCTTTCATCCAGGACCTACTGTAAGGTCCCAGAATTTCACCTGGTTCTGTCCTCTCCCAGATCCTACAGTCCAACAAAATCACGGGAAAACCCACAGATCCCCTGGTCAGGAGACAAAACAGGGTGGGCTCATCAGTCAGCACAAGTGTAAATGTGAGCATTTCCTCTGAGCGCCGGAGTGGGAATCACGACCTCAAGCATGACAACTCACCATTCTCTGCTGGGCACACAGTGTACCTCCCTGGTAACTCCAGCTGGGACACAGCTTCTCTCCAGTTAGGGCTCTCTTCTGTCCTACTGGGGTCAAGACTGAAGGGGAAAGGGCTTGCTGATTCCGGGGGTGATGAAACTGTATTTCATTGAGGAAACCTCAAATCCCTGTGTCACAGTTTTTGTGACTTGACTTGGTAAAAGTAGTAAAATGCCTCCAAGCAGCATTTCTGCTACATGTAGTGGAGATGTGAACAGGAGAAGTAAGGAAACAGGAAGTAGAATTTCATCAGATACATCCAGAAGAAAGGGAATTGGAGGGACTGGACCTGACCTACAGGCAATGTCAGGTACTCAAACATGGACAGAGTTGATATTTCTCTGCTCTCACTCACATGCACCATTCCCTGCTGGGCTCACACATTGATTACATCGAGTGCTGCCTGCTCTCTACACCACGACACTACTAGATTAAACCATGCATTCATCTGTCAGGGAAAGGTGTGCGCTCTTTAGGGCACTTGCACGCTCTGTCTCCTGCGTAGATGTGCAGGCAGGTAACAAGACTGGAAATGCTTCTGAAGCTTCTCATAAAGGCAGGGCACTGCTACGGTCTGTCTGCTGTGTGGATGCGTTTATGGGAGCAGAGGGAAGAAGAGCTTTCAAAGGCTTTCCCGTAATCAGGGCACTTGCAGGGTTTCTCTCCTGTGTGGATGCACTGGTGGACAGTGAGATTAGAAATGAATTTGAAGCTCTTCTCACACTCAGGGCACTTGAAGAGTCTCTATCCTGTGTGGATGCGCTGGTGGCTGTTGAGATCAGAACAACTTTTGTAGCTCTTCTCACATTCAGAGCACTTGTAGGGTCTCTCTCCTGTGTGGATGCGCTGGTGGCAGGTGAGGTGGGTAGTCATTTTGAAGCTCTTCCCACACTCAGGGCATTTGTAAGGTCTCTCCCCTGTGTGGATGCACTGGTGGCGGATGAGATGGGTACTCCTTCTGAAGCCCTTCCCACACTCAGGGCCCTTGTATGGTCTCTCTCTTGTGTGGATGCAGATCAGAACTGCTTCTGAAGCCCTTCCCACATGCAAGGCACTTAAAGCAGTTCTCTCCTGTGTGGATATGCTGATGGACAATGAGGTCAGAACTGCATTTGAAGCTCTTTTCACAGTCAGAACACTTGTACGGTCTCTCCCCAGGATGCATACGCTGATGGTTAACATGGCAGGAATACCTCCTAAAGCTTTTCCAGGCACATCACATGGATTCTGCCTTTTCTCCTTGCATTCTTTCTTCCTTCCTTCTTAGGCCTCAGGCTGCTCTTCACCTGAGCTGCAGCCCAGGAGGTTCCTCACTCTCTTTCCTGGATGGTTTCCCAGTGGCTTCCTGAAGTGTTCTCCTTGCTTCATGTCCCCTTGGACATCATCTCTGATTTCTCCCACAGAGACACTACCACAATGCCTTTTGGCCACACCACCATTCTGAAGATCCTCCTTTATATTTGACATCTCTTCTGCTGCTGGATGATAGAGGAAATTCAGAAATTGCACATGGTGCCCAAAATTTTGCCCAGCCAGAAATCGCTGTTGCCAGCCCCAACCCCCTCCTAACCCTAAACCACCACCTCACCTGGGCTGAGGTCTCCTGCCACGTCCTCTGGAGACTGTATATCTGGAATCCAGGGGTCTTCCCCTCCTTCCAGCAGGGAGATCACCACAGGTTTGGGGGCTGGAAGTGGAGCTTCAGTGAGAGAAACAGTGGAGATGAGAGCATAACATCATCCTGGCACAGCTGGCTGTCCAACCACTCAACTACATGTCCCTCCACACTTATGAAACCACAACAAGTACTGAATGGCTCTGGAAGAAAACATACTGGCTTCCTTTCAAACCCAGAACACCTTTAACATGCCTGAAAATTATGCAGGGACATCTTATTTCAAATTCCCTTTACAAAGTTTCATGTTCTTTCCAAATTACTCAATGACCACAGTTTCACAAAGGTTTATTCAGATGGAACAGAAAAGCATATCTTGCTACAGGAGTAACCTGCGAGTTGTCTGGGTGCTCAGCTGGTGGCACCATGCAGTGCAGCAACACAAGGGCTGATCCTCCCTCTCCTAGCTGATGTCTGCTTGCCAGCAGTGACTCTGGGGCATTCATCAGTGATGAACCCTCTGTGGGAATCAAATGTTGTTTCTGCATTAGAATTGGATAATATTTTTTTATTTCATGAACTCTGTTGTCATAGTTCTTTTTGGGAGTCCTTCTACTTAACTTGGGGAAGATCTCTGATAGTTTGCATCACTTATCCTCTAGCCAGATCTTCCCAGGAATGCACGCTATATATGTATATTTTGTCACACATATTGCAAGAATATCCTGCATGAGATCAAACCAGGGAACAAGCCATGGTATGCCCGAGGAAGCACCTGAAGAGACTCTGAAGGCCTGGAGTTCATTCCCCCCCCCCCCCCCCCGGTGCTCTTTGTTTAACGAAGACTTCAGAGACAATCACCATATCAATAGGAACAGACATCTTGGAGACAACAGGACTAACACCAGATAACAAACAAAAACAATTCATTAATAAATGTAAAACCTCCTGATAAGATGGTGAATCTGGATACCCAGCCATGGGGAAAACAGGGGAGAGGGGGGAGGCAAAGGGAGGAAGACAGGGTTAAAGACTGTCATGTGATCCATAGGTGCGCTGCTGCTTGCGGGACGCCCGCCATTGCAATCGCGAATAAATCTGCTTTATCGAGATACCGTCCTGCAAAATTATTTGGGTTTCCAACAATTTGGGGGCTCGTCCGGGATTTATTATCGCCTCTTGGAGGTCTCCTACTGCCCGGACAGGATAGGTCACCCCCTGATTTCGCGGTCCTGTCCGTGTGGTGGGTGACTCCTGGGACAGCCGAAAGAAAACCGAGATGTTCATAAAGGCGGGCTCTGAAAAAGCCAAGGGGAGGTAGGGCCGGGTTTGACCCCTGGGGACCCGGTAAAATTCGTGCAGGACCAAGGTAAGGGAGTTTGTTCTTATTGGGGGTCGGTTGGGACCGAGTGAGTTTGTGTGACTGAGACGCATTTCTTTGCGAAAGCGATGCTGAGTCCCGATTTGCAGTTCGTTGTCCCGGAGGGGCACGGTCAGAGACGGGACGACGGCTGTGTTTGGTAAAAGGAAAAGTTCGGCAGGGAGGCGGGGCGGGTACCCTGGACACTTGACGAAGGTGCCAGCAGTGCCCCCTATTATCCGAGAATGGAGCGAGGTGCTCCGGAGGGATTGGCCCTAAATCCGAGAATGGAGTGGGAAGCTTGAGTGGGGAGTTCACGAGATTGGAGGGGTTGGGGAATAGGAGCTCCCAGGAACACGGAAAAAAGGTTCCTAAAGTTGCCTAAAGATAGCCCCTTGGGAAAAATTTTCAGAAATTGGAAAAAAACCCAAGCCAGGGACAGGGAAATAAGAAAAAAATGCTTAAATATTGTATCAACATGGCCTAGAGGCCGATCGGGAAAAATCAACTTCTGGCCAAATGGATTTGACGAAGATTGGGTGTGTCAGACGAATTCATATGTAAAGAATAAAAAACCCCCTTTAAAAGGAGAATCGACTACGCTGCTTTTGGTTCAAGAAGCCATCTGTACTGTAAGGAAAGGTCCGGACCAGGGGGGGGAATGAAAAGAGAAACTATAGTGGGATCCTTTAAAGAATCTACCTCCCCCATATAACCCCAATGTAGACCAGGGGCAATAGTTGTAGGCTCAGAAGGAGAAAATGGGGGAAGCAAATGGGGTTACTCTACGGAGGAAGGCAGCGGGCTCGGAGAGATTAGAACAATGTGAAAGAGATATTGAAAAATTTCCCCTTCCCTAAAACTAACCATAAACCTAATGCATATGATCCCTTACGGGAGGTTCCACTGGGACAAGGGAATGGCTTGTAAAATTCCCCCACTCCTCGGAGAAGTAAGGAATTTTTAAGAAGGAAATGAATCCTTAACTGAGACCGAGCAATTAGATCAATTTCGGGGCCAAATTTCTCTTGGTGGAAATGTGTTTATCTTGATATGTTGTTTACTGGAGAAGGAGGTGGGCAGCTACGCAAGTGTGGAAAATGAATACGGGGCAGGTTGGGGCCCTGGAGGGAAGCAGAGAGAGGAAGGATCCTGAGGATAAATTGTACTGATTATTGTACGTCTTTGTGATTGTTAAATGTTTATGTCGTAAAGTGTTATGTTATGTTATGTCATGACAGGTGGCGGAACAAAGGGTGTTAAAGTGTCCGGGAAGACCCCCTGGGTTGTATTTTGGCTCCTGGGAAACACCTGGTGAGCAGGGGGAAATTGAATAGAAATCGGAAATAAATGGAGTAATGGGGACCATTTTATAATTGAGTGCCCTAATCATAAGACCAAGTGCTGGGTTTTGTGGGAAGTTGAAGAACTGTTGTTTGATTTTGGACTTGGAAGGCAGCGGGGAAAACTGTCTTGATATATGGAATCCAATTGTTAATGGTGCAATTGGTAAGGTATTGGAGTGCAATTGGTTGGTTATGGGTGCAATTTGGTAATGGTATAGGAAATGTAATTGGGGTGTACAAATAGTGGAATTGTGGAAAAAGAGAACAACAACAACCAAAAAAAAACAACCCAAAAAGGTTTAAGGAAAACAGAGTTTGCGTCGGCACGAGAACACATCCCCGCACACCCCCCCCACCGCGGCTTGTAAAAACAATCGGAGGGAGAAAGGTGGGGCCGAGCCTCCCGCTGTAACTGTGCAGGGTGGGTTGTGAAGGGGGATGGGAGGGACTTGAAGTGAGAATAGCCGTCATCTGCGAGATCTCGGGAAACCCGAACCCAGTGTAAGCCTGGAAGTTGGGGGGGGAGGGGGGGTGGGAAACAGAAATTACTATCATTGTATTTTCAATGATGAAAGTCTGAAAAGTGAAAAGGTTTGGAAAAACACAGGTGAGGAAGGAAAGTTGAGCAAGGGTAAAGGGATTCCTTACCTGAAGAAGAGGTAAGGGGAGCCTGGAAGGGCTCGGGAGAGTTCACCCCACTGGACCGAAAGCAGCTGGGGAAGCGGGTAAGACGCTTATTTTTCTGATAGGGGCCTTTACTGTGTGCTACATCAAAAGAATTTAAACCCTAGATGATTTTTTAAATGTTGAGGATTCGGCAAGAGAAGTTTACTTTTTGGGGACCAAATTAAATACGGTTAGGAGAAAAAAGGGGAATATTAAATTGTGATGCCAGGTTCTCCAAAAACCTTACTTGGGAATTGTATTGAACAGTTGAATGTAGAGATTAAATTCATAGAGAAAAATTGGAGCTAGGTAAGCAAGACCAACTGACGAAAAATTTTAAGTCTGGTTTACACAAACTGGGGAAAAAGGCTTTTTGTACCCCCAGAATTAGGTAAATCCTAAATCGGTTACGCAGGATTGTAGGCATCGGAAATGCCTGGCAGAGCCCAAAAATGCCCAGCCCAATAAAAGTTAAGTTAAAGACGGGAAGTCGCCCAAACCAGGGTAAAGCAGTCCCTTGAGGATACAAGATTGTAGGAGGATAAAAGAAATAATAAAATTTTTGAATTTGGATTGTTAAATTGGAGGAACCAAATAAATACCCCAATCTTGTAAATGAAAAATTGGATGGCAAGACTTTAGTTTGGTACAAGATTTGAGGGAATTATGGAATTTAAATTACAACCCATATGTATATCTTTATTAACCAAGTTAAGGAATAAGTAGGCGGGGGGTTTTTCCATTCTGGATTTGAAAAACCCACCCTTTTTGCCTGGTTTTTGCCAAAGAAAAGTCTAAAAATTATTGCCTTTGAATGGGGAAAACTAATAACTTTAAAATAAAATAAATAAGAAAAATTCAGCTAGCCTGGACAGGTTACCCAGGGTTTTGTGAGAACAGCCCCGTGATTTTTTGAGAACTGGTCACTCTGAGCCTGGATTTGGGTTCCTCCTCTCCAGGGAACTTTTACTGAGTACAGTGGTGCCACAGTAACGAAGGAGGACTGTGTACAATGGGGTGAGTTTGCTAAATTTCTTGTTTAAATGGCCAAGTTTCTTTCAACAGAAAGCACAACTGATCAAAGAGAAGGAAGCAGTTTGCTGCACCCCCAAACCCAACCCGCAGGCTCCCTCCAAGCCAGCAGTGTGCACTGCATGGGCTGTCTATGCCAGTTGGTCAGACCTACAGGAGGAACCGTTGGACAAATGCTGAGGATTCCTGGATTCACTGAGGAGCGCTTTGTGAGACAAGGAAACGTAAGGCAGGGATGTGCATAACGCTATGACAAGTAAATGAAAGCAAAAACCATTACCTGTGGGGACTTCTGCTCAGAAGGCTGAAATAATTGCCTTGCAAGAACCTTAAATATATGGACAGATGCTAAATATGCTTTTGGGGTGGTACCCACTCATGGTACCTCTGGAAAGGTGAGGGTTTTCTTACACACATCGAGAACAAATTCAGCACGATGTAAATCACCAAAGGCACGGGCTGTTTTATACATTGCAAAGGAATCAGAAGGTGACACTGTACAGGAAACTGAGAATATGATGGTGGACCAGGTGGCAAAACAGGCAGCTAAGGAAAAGAATTGGGAAACTGGCTTTTTATTTTCCAGACGGTAAAACTTAAAACATTGAACCTTAACAAACCTTAAGGTTGTAGAGAGGAAGGAATTTATTGATTTAAAAGGGAAGGAGCAAGCTGACAGGGGGTGCATACCCAGAGGACACTTGTTTGCCCTTTTTATTTTATAGAAATGGTTTAAGGGAAACATAAATAAAACATAGGGAGGTACGACACGAAAGTAATGTACAATCCTAGTACCAGAAAACGGGTACAAGTGGGCTTGTTGGGAAAGGGAATCTTTTAGGCAACAAAGAAATGATTTTTTTCAGAACTGCCGGAAAAAAGGGAGGTTTCATATCGCTAGTTCTAACAAATACCCTTTTCGGGTGGCCGGAACATTCCTTTGCAGGACCATAAAGCCAAAAAAATAACCAAGGTTTGCTGCAGGAATTTACCAAGGTTGGGTGCCTGCAAATACCCTTCAACTAGGGAACTCCTTTTGCAGAGTTGTCCAACGGTCAGCAAGCATTGGGAATAAATTGGGCAATTGCACAAAACCACACAGCCACAGGGATGGTCAGGGGAAAAGTGAATGTCTAATTAAACACAGGTTGTAAAACTGGGCCAGAAAAAGCTGGGACATCCTGGCCAAAGTTGTTGCCTTTGGCTCTCCTTGGAGCAGAATGAAACCTAGAGCCAAAGAGGGGTTAGGTCTTTCAAAATACTGTACAAAAGGCCTTTATGTTGTACAAACAGGATCTCTACCCCATGTAGGGAATGAAATAATGAGCATGTGGTAAGTCTACAAGAACGCTTAAGAAATGAGAAAACGGTTCTAGGAACTAGGCTCAAGGCCTTGACGGGCCTTGATACATTATTTTAACAAGAGTGATATTAAAGCGTGCTTTCACATTCGCCCCTGGAATCAAGGTGGAAAGTCTGTTCCAGGTGCTGCTAACATCCTGCCAGATACTCTACTAGAGTTAAGAAAGGTCCCCAAATTACAAGGGAAACTGAGCGCGGGCCCCTTAAAATTGTGAATCCAAGACAGTAGTATGGGCCTAAATTGTTGAAATGTTAATTTATTTTAATGCGTTTGATTAAATGCTTATTAATTCCCTTGTGAAAAACATCATTTGCAAATAACTTATATCGTAAGTTTGGAGGGGGCAAGCTAAGGATTTAAACTTTTTACTTGTTGTCCCCTATGTTTTTAAGCGAGAAATCAAATTGTTCGGGTTTGGTCACTGTCCTGGTGGGTGATATCAACAAAATGTAGATTGAATTAATACATTTGTTTAAATCAATGGAATTTACAAATTTACAAAAGAGTGCAAAAAAAAAAAAAAAAAAGGGGAATTGCAAAAAGTTAGATGCCACAAGTAGGATGGCCTGGAAAAAGGATCTCCTAAAAATATGAAGAAGTGGAAAAAAAAAAAAAAAAAGAAAAAAAAAAAAAAAAAAAAAGGGGGTGTTGTGAATGCTGGTACCTTTTTCCACCTTCTCCCAATAACCAGCTCCAGGTGACAATAACTAGGCATTGCAAGGCTTAAACACCCCTGCCATTGAACTGGCAGAAAAATCGGGAAAGTTACTTTATCCTGGATGGTTGGAGCCTGGTTTGGTGAAACGGAAAGGGGTGTTGTACCCCACGTTTTCTTCTTTCTAGTATAGCAGGAACCTGATGGCCATTGATTCGGTTTATTCCCTGGTGAGGGGACTGGACAGGGTTGATCGAAACAGCACATTGAAGCAAAACACCAAGGGAGTCCCCCACATTTGGATAAATGATGGATAGAGGGAAATGTCTATAAAAGTGAAACTTAAAAAAAAAAAAAAAATTTGCAAAAAATCAACAGTGTAAAAAAAGAAAAAAGGGGGGGAAAAATGTTTTTTTTTTTTTTTTTTTATTAATATTTTTTTATTTCATGAACTCTGTTGTCTAGTTCTTTTTGGGAGTCCTTCTACTTAACTTGGGGAAGATCCTGATAGTTTGCTCCCTTATCCTCTAGCCGATCTTCCCAGGAATGCCGCTATATATGTATATTTTTGTCACCAATTGCAAGAAAATTCCTGCATGAGATCAACCGGGACAAGCCTGGTATGCCCGGGAAGCGCCTGAAGGACTCTGAAGGCCCTGGAGTCATCCCCCCCCCCCCCCCCCCCCCCCCCCCCCCCCCCCCCCCAAACCCCCCCCCCCCCCCCCCCCCCCCCCCCCCCCCCCCCCCCAAAGGGCTTCTTTTTTAAAAACCCGAAGAGGATCGGGATACCACCATGGGGAAACGGGGAAGGGGGGAGGAAAGGGGAAAACAGGGTAAAAAGACCAGTTTTTCCTAGGGGTCCCTCCTTGCGGGACCCCGATTGAATCGGAATAAAAATCGATCGGTCCCGTCCTGAAAAAAAAGGAGCCAAATAAAATCCCTTTGAAAAGGCTTTATCTGTATTTCCTTTGTTGTTGTTGCGCTAGTACATAACTGCATTGGGATTACTGTACATTCTCCTTGTGACCTGTCACCCTGCACAGCCACAGTTGCCCTAACGAGGAGGAAAGGCAGCAAAGCCCTCACCCAGCGAGGCCACGCACTGGTACGTCTCCAGCATCACGTCCCAATACAGCGCCTGCTGCGCAGGGTCCAGCAGCGCCCACTCCTCCCTGCTGAAATACACGGCCACCTCCGCAAAGCTCATGAGCTCCTGCAAGCAAAGAGGCTCCTTGCTGCAAACAGCCAAGGCCCAGAGAAGCAGCTCGCACAGGACACAAACTCCTGTCCCAGCCACTTCTCTGTCCCCAGCACACAAATGCTGGCTGAGGGCATCTCTCTCTCCCCCTGCATTCACATCCCTCACCCCATGGCCTCTCCTGCTTGCTTCCCCACGCTCCTACCTGAGAGGGATGCGCTGTGGCCTTTTCCTGCTCTCCTGCAGGCTGCATCGATGACAGGTGAAAGGCAGAAGTGTAGATGGAGCCTGCTGGGACAAGAGCAATGGCAGGAGAGCTCTGAGGGAACACAGCAATCCCTGTCCAACCCCAGCCCACCACAACCCATCTGCAATTAGAAAGTGACATGAAAATTATTTGGGTGTTTTCTAGTTTTAAATGGATGAGCTTGGCACGCCTTGTTTTGGTTCAAACACTGATCCCAAGCCCCATAGATATGGGGAGGCTGTCGTGTGCATTTCTCACATCCTGATTTACGGAATCAAACTCTATCACCCAGAGTTAGGTTATAAAGCAAGTATGTTTTTATTCAGCATTTGGCGCCAAGCCTGGGTGCAAGGGGGATAGCTCCTCCGAACTTGCACACCGTCTGGAAAAATTATGCTACAGATATAGGCAAAACTAATGCATAATCAATAGTTTTCCTGGAATTCGGGTACATATTCATTACACCCCCCCCCCGAGAGTTCGTTAGCATGCAGACCCTCCCCTCTTGCGCATGCGTAGTGAGTCATGGGATGAAGATTTGTTGTCTTCCTTGTAAAGGCTTCTGACCTTTCTCATTGTAAACGTCTGATCTTTTGAGGGGCATCCCCCCAAACTGGTTTCTTCTTGCCCTGTGGACATCTAATCACCTCTCTGCCAAATGTCCTCTGGCTGTTCTCAAACCCTTATCTTTATGGCCTTCATCCCCCTCACTATCCCAGACCCAGTGTCTGCCACCTCTTAGTTTCTAAGAAGCTCTACATTCCTGCTTCTATAACCTATCTCTAACTATTCCCCTTCACCCCCCTTACTCTCAGTCACTGTGAAGCCTTCTTGCCTTTTTACTTTCACTTGTGGGGCTCTTCTCACCTTTCAATCCCTTACAATTTTTGCATACACAGGACAATAGTAACGTGTCATATATCCAATTTCTGCTGTGGCACAAGCTGAAATTTCTGAAGTTATTTTGGTCTTCAACATCCATAAGCTTTCTCTCACGCACACATCTACATAAAGTACGTTTCTAACAAGGGGAAATTCCCCAAAGAGACTGAGAAAACAATGTGGGGCTTCCTATTGTGCCATTTATTTAAAGAAAAAAACGGATTTAGGAATTGATACAGTAAATTGGTCAGTGAGGAAACTCACTCAAACTCAGTCTGGAGTGATGGAAAGCATCCTTTACTCTCAGAGCTGGATGCACAGGGACTCCATCCACCTAATCGTGCATGCCTGGCACAAAAGATCTTCAGCTGATCTACATTCCTCGCGTTACAAAAAAATACAGGGATTTCTTTGTGAGAGCATCACCAGCAAAGCCCAAAACATTTGTCCCAACACCCAGCAAAATATCGGTGACTTTGAACTGCATCCTGAAGAAACCACCGACTGGTTTCTTCAGTACTGGTGTCTGTTTGGAAAGGATGTGTTTGTATGACAACCCCGTGAGATTTTCCATTGGTGGGTGACATCACTGAAGACACAAGCACGAACAGGGGAGTGAACGTTTACAGCTTTGATGCCAAAGACTGAAACTGGTTGGGTGGTGCTGGGGGAGGGGACCGCTCTGCGCTCAGGAGGAGGTGGGGGCAGCGCCCTCTGTGTGCTAAAGGGGTGGGCAAGGGCGGGTCCCCTTCTCTCGGTGTGAGCACTGTGCAGACAAGAGAAGGCAGCCTGCGTGCTAAAGAGGTGCCACAGAGCGATGCTCATGCCAAAACAGCAGGGTGTTGCTCAGTATCAGTACCGTATAATATGGGCAAAGTGAGAGATCATCGGAGACCCTTCCCCCAGCTCAGCACCTTGCCCAAAGGCAGGTTTGCAATGGAGAGGCGCCTGAAAACAAAGCATGATGATGAGTCAATCACCTTCCCCGCTGCCCACACCCACTGACAGTGCAGGGCCTGAAGGCACTCGCTGCCTGCGTGCCAGCTGCATTACCTGCAGCAGTAACGCTTTGGCTTTCACATTTCCCACCTCCCCCACCGGGGCCTTCCTTTCCTTTCTCACATCACAGTGAGCACGGGGACCGCATTCCCCTCCAGAGCACTTTCCCGGCTGCGTGTCCCCTTGCACCAAGAGACCGGGCTGTACCTCACCGCCGTGCTGCGAGCACGGCACTGTTTCAGCCCCTGGAGCTGCCCCGCGGTAGAGAACAGCTGCAGTCTGCAATGAGAGCCCAGTCCTGGAGGTAAGGGGCTGCCAGCCGCCTCAAAGCAGATGAGCAATGGAGCCAAACTGCCAGCCGAACAAAAGGTGACATTACAAGTGCCCCAAGAGCATCTTGTCTGCTGGATCCCCTCGGAGAATAAGGGAGCTGGCGGAGAGGTGTGTATAGAAGAGAATTAAGAGAATTACCGAAACGGAGGTCGGTAATCAAAAGGAGGCTGGGGAATTGTTACTGCATACAGAGGTCCATGCATGCAGAGCTATGGAGCAAGGTCACTGTTAGGACTGGGGGAGAAAAACAGTCCCAGCCATGCTGTACTAGAGAGCCAACAGGTCGGCAGAGCGTGCAGACTTCCTCTGCTCATTCCTCACGTTCCCAGCTCCAACCCCTTCCCATGTCCCTCAGTGCTGAAACATACAGAACAGTGGGAACAGCCGCTCTCCTCTGGCCCAGCAAACTGTTGTGCTGGGCAGGAGATGGAGCCGGGACCACGATCCTGCCCGGGGAAAAGCAGTGCTGGTTCGGAACCACCTTTTGCTGCTCCCCTCTCCCCTCCGGGTGCTTTTTGCAGGGTGCAGAAGAGTCTCCCCTGGGATGGGGACAGTCACCAAAAGAAATGTAAAAGCACATATTATAAAAGAGGAATAATACAACCGCACTAAATAAAAGGAAGTGAGCATTACTGCAACATGATTAAATTTGCCACCGGAATGAAAACGAATCCCCTTTGTCACGACCTTCCAAGCTTGTGCTTCTCTGCACGAGCAATGGAGAGCACTTACCTTGGGTGCAGAGCTGCTGCACCTCAGCTGCAGGCAGCCCAGCTCCATAGAGTCACGCAGAGCAGCGGATGCCGAGTGCCCTCAGCCCGGAGCTGGCCGCAGGACGGCCTCGGTGCACCGCTGCCCGGATGGCTTCCAGCCGGGCTCTCTGCTTCACAAGGGACTCCTCCGAGTGCTGCTGGCTGCGGAGCTGTCAGCTCCACCGCAGCCTTTTCCCACGCGGAGTGCCTGGGAAGAGCCCAACTCCCAGGCTGCTCCCCTACCAGGGCATCGCTCATTATCACGTCCGATCACCACCCCGGGGATTCGTGTTTTATCATGCTAATTAAGCACAGGTTTCCCTAAAGCATCTTGGCTTCCTTCTGTTGGGATGTGGCACAACCTTGTGCTCAGCCATTCCTACTTTCTTGTCCTTACGTTCCTTTACACTCCTCTCCCCCATGAGGATGTCTTCACAAGAGATTGCACTCTCTGCCTGCCCTGTTCTCTTACTCATCTTCGTGTAGCTGGGTCACTTCCTCACTGAGCCCTGCCGATGGCAGTCCTGTCCAGTTTACACGTTTTACCATAGAGCAAATGAGGCTCTTAATGGTGGGACAGCTCACATCTAAACCTACTCCTGGCATGAAAAAAGCTGCCGAACCTCTTTCTCTGGGCTGTAAAGAATTCCTTCTGACTTACACTCCGGCGATAACTGAGCTCCTTCTCATCCTTTTCTGAGAACGTTCTTTCCTGATTCATCATAGGTGCTCTTTTGAAGACATCATCATGTTAAAAATTCCTTGCACCCGGTGGATGCAAAGATTAAAGTCATCTGTTGTGACTTCATTGCTCCTGTGAAGCAGGATCGTTGAGAAAAACAAGGCTGTTCACACACCTAGCAAAGCTAAACTGGAACCAGCTTTAGAACCAGCACTCGTTGATTCCTTTTCTTAAACTCATATTGGTTCCTTAAGTCAGTACACTGATCCCTACTGCTAAACTAGCCTTTGTCACTCTCAAGGTCAGAGATTTTTGATGAAATGTCACTCTCCCTGTACTTCATCGTTGACAGAATTGTGCACAAATGTCTGTACAGTTAAAAAGTGATGACATGAGTAAGGAGGGACTGTAAAGCAATGAGTGTTTTTCTCTGGTAAAAGAGGACTTACGCAAGTCTGCTATAAAGACATAATCAAACTCTCTTCATTCCACTTGAAAAAATTGCAAGCAGCGTTGACTGCAAATATTTGGAAGTATAATGATTATTTATTTATTTATTGTAATCTTGAAACCTATTCTCAAATTTCTGTATCACAACGGAAAGCAAGGCAGATTTTTTGTTATTCACAGAACCACGTTTAGCCAGTGGATCAAAATGCATGAAGTGACTGGCCATAACTTCAGCTGGCACTGCACCACGCCTTCCCTGTCCCTGATTTCAGCCCAGATCGGGTTAATAGTGCACCCATGTTTGGTTGGTGCTGAGGGGCCAGGCTGCTTGGTGGGATGAGTTGCCTCATGGTAACATGGGGAAGGGAGCGCAGGCTGCATTGCAAGCTGCGCCAGGCTGCAGGTTGGACATGCCTGCCATAACCTACAGAAACCCCACCCACACTCTTAACATCTTATAGCCCATGGACACCTCTCAGTCACATGGAGACTCCAGACCCCATGGAGACACCACAAACCCATGGAAACATCACAACCCCATGAAGAATCCACCTCCTCAGGCCCCTGCCCCACCCAGCTGCAGATCAGCCCCCACTCCTGAGGCACTGTCTCTATGGTGATGGCCTCCTCTGAAGAGGATGGTATTTGGTAGATTGAAGGTCAGTCTCCTCAAGTTCATAGAGATTATTCCTTGGAGGTAAATTCCCTGCCCTGGTGTGTTTGGGAATTTGAAGAATCAAATGGCTGAATCAAAAATGGTCAATTTTAATGAAATAAGTCCAATGGTGATTGGAAGAAGGGTCACCTTACACTTCTCGGTCTGTGGAAGAAATTGCTGCTGACAGTGCACTCATAGTCCACCAAGGGAAAACAAAAGGTAGAAACAGTGGGTTCACAGTCTCAACGTTGTCCTCCAGAGACAAGGAATCATAAATGATCAGAAATATGGGAAGAATGAGTGAAAAGGGAACTATTTAGCCACAAGTGTATCAAATGTGATAATGTGCTGGTGTTGACAAGAAAGGGAAATCACCCTGGAAATGATCTTTATGCTCACTAAGAGCAAATTACATAGAAAACAATGTACCCATTTCCACATGTGGAAACGAGGCTATAATGAAACAAGAGCTATCCCATCCCAAATCTAGAATGTTCCAGCCCCATAATGGTCACACTGAGTAAAGGTGAAACCAAGTACCCAATAAGAAACTGTAAAAAACTCAGGACTCCCTGAGTGGTTTAGAGCTCAGGAGCTCATCCTCCCGACCTCCTCCATGGTCCGTGCTCTCACAGAGCCTCCCCGAGATGGATTTCACTGTCCCTGGAGGTCCTGGAGAAGGTGACTATTGGTTTTCTTTAGTGCATCAAGAAACAGATCCTTGCAGGCAACATCCCAGCTTGGCATGAAGCTGTAGAGGAGCCGCATCTGCTCCTGTGGGGTGGGCATTCCTCGGATGCTCTGATACTGCTCGTTGGTCAGGACACGCCCATAGAGTTGGTCCAGGACAGGGCTGACTGATGTCACACGTTGGATCAGCTGCTCTCGGTGTTGCTCCACAAAATGCAGCCCTGGTATGGGTGAGTGGTTGGATGCTCGTGCTCAGCAGGAGACATCCCACCTGCACTAGGACAGAAGGACCCTCATCTCCGCTTCTGTTGGACCCTGGCATGGCACATCACCTCTCCTGCCTCAGCTGAGACTTTGGGCAAAGAGATAGAGTTTGACAATCTCTTGGTAAAACTCATCCTGGTCCTCCTCATCTCAATCTCTAGGTTTTGAAGATCTTATGTCTGCTTTGGCATTGTGCCCTCACGGCCTTCCTCTCATGGCTCTGTAAGGCATGTTAGTGAGGACAAAGGCAGCCCAGAACTCACCTTTGTGTTGGGCCTGGAGAGAAGATGATGGCTGGTCCTCCATGAGTGATGGATCTGCAAGGTTGGGGGGCAGGAAGAAGCAGGTTCATTGGAAAGCCATGGAAAAGCCATTGGAAAGCCACATTTTGGGAATGTGGCTTGTGACCTCATGCTGTCCCATTGGCCTGGATGTTGGACTGGGATGTACACATTTCCTCACGAATGTGTCAGAACCTGTGCTGAGCAAGGAAACCCTCTCTCCATGTTGAACGGGGAAAGACCTGGACCTCCAGACCAAAACCACCCACCCTAATGGATGAACAAACCTGAGCACAATGATGTGGAAAAGGCAACTGGTGGCTCGATGTCTCCTGGAGGAGAGCAAGAAGAATGGAGGACATGGATTGAAGACAGGAGGTTGGAACACACACTGTGAGAGATGTTTGCACCCCCTGCTTCTTTTCCAAACTTGTATGCATCCTCAAGACCTCACCTGGGTCTGCATCTTGCCCTCCCTACCTGCTCTTAGGAAGGTGGTCCAGAGCGGGCTGCGCTCCATTTTGCCCTCCTGTGACACCTTTGTCAAGATGAGCTGCATTCCCTCCTGCAGGTCCTTGCTATAGATCTCGGTGTAGAGCTGGCGGCTGTCTGAGGTCAGGTAGATGAATTTCAGCTCCTGGCAGAGGCAGGTTGGTGCGTTAAGGTGATGCCATCCCTCATAGTGATCATGAAGGGCAAGGTCCAACATACTTGGGGGTTTATCTCTGCCTCAGAGGGACTGGACACACGGTACCATGTGTTAAACTTCAGTGGCCGAGAGGTGTGGGGAGGTTTGTCCACCAGGAAGGAATGGCCCCGTCTCTTCTCGTCCTTCTCCACTGCCTGCAAAACGATTGCGTGGTGACTGTGGAGAGAAATGGTGATGGGAGAGACAAGAAGAGGGCAAGGAGACCAAGTGAGGAGGAAGAGTTACAAAGAGATCAGGAGAGCAGGGTCCCAGTAGTGCCTTGTGCCTGTTTGCCAGAGGCACTTCACGCTCCCAATCTCTTCCAGGAGGCACCCATTTTTTGGCTGCTTACATGTGACCACAAAACTGAATCAGAAACTAAAGCTGTGATTACCTTCTCCAGGCCTGATTGTTGGGGATGAGGTAGAGGTGAAGGGTGATGTCTGCAGCCCTGATGACACGATAGAGCAGCACAAGGCAGTGCACAGGGATGAAGGGGAATGAGGCTGAAAGCAAGATGACACCCATAGGTGAGAAGCTGGGGTCTCTCAGCACTGCATGGAATGGCCTCACTGTATCAGGCTTCTCCAGGCACAAGTTCCCATCCACAACATGGCCGATATACATCCCAGACACACTTAACTTCCTCTCTGTGAATGGACATAATGTGTCACAGATTGACTCATCTGACTGGGGATCAGGTGCATCCTCCCCCAGGGCTGTTTCAGCCACCAAGCCTTCATCCTCGCTGCAGTACCTGAGAGACACAGGAAGTGTGGGAGGTGAATGGCCTCAACAGCGCGTGGTTCAGCACGGATGTCAAACATGGGTCCAGCCTCCATCCATTCAGAGGGGATCCCTGCAGGCAGGTGACTTTCCCAGAAGGAGTACTCATACTCAATTGTGGTGGCCATCCTCACTAAGAACTTGACCTCTGTCTCAGTGCACCGGAAGAAGCCAGCCCGAGGAAAATGAGCTCTGCAGAGTGGTAGAAGGATAGAAGAAAGGATCTTGCAGGCTGGACACTGGGCTTTGGGATCACCCTGCCTTTTTTTTTTTTTTTTTTTTTTTTTTTTGGCTATTTGCTCAGACAGGGTACTTCCTGCTGTCAGGTTCTCACCTGTATATCTCTTTCTTGCCATCTTTGCCCCCAGTAATCTCTGGTTTCACTTCTTCTGCCCCATCCTCCTGAACAAGAAGCACAGAATCACAGACAGGTTTAGGCTCAGTATCAGGGCTGGTTTGGTTTAATGGATTCCTCATTCCTGGAGGATTTTAAGAGACATGTGGATGTGATGACTGGGGACATCGGTTCAGTGGTGGACTCGTAGTAGTAGTTGGTAACTGGACTGGAATATGTGTCTCTTTTCCAACCAAAATGATTCTACAAATTCTGTGATGCTATTATACTACCATTGTCCAGTTCTATGATGCTGTGACTCTGTGTTCAGACAGGTCTACATTTGTGCTTTGAACTGATGATCTTAGAGGTCTTTTCCAAACTACATCATTCCATGATCATATGATCTGGTCCAAACCCTCCTGCAGGGCCACCCAGAGCGTGTTTCTCAGACCCAAGTCCAGCAGGATTTTGAAGAACCTTGGAGAAGGAAACTCTGGAACCTCTCAGGGCAACCCAATGCTCTCAGGCTTTCTTCATGGGAGAAGTGCTCCAGGATCTGAATCCCTGGTGAGCAATCACCAGAGACAGATATGTGCAAGGGTGTCCTGGAAAACCACTCTGAAATGAGCAGGAGAGCACAACAGCTTACCTCTTGATTTGAGCATGCCATGCATTTGGGACTTGATCCTGTGCTACTGCTCTCCACATCAAAAGGCTTGTCTTCTGGATGTGCAGGAGTTGTGAATGGCAACAACTTTCCCACCTGCTCTCTCAGTTTTGAGGCTGTGCTGTAGAATGAAGCTGTAAAGTAAGGAGTGAGCATTTATCTCCCTCTGGCCCCAGAGCTGCAATGGCCTCTTCTTGTCCCTCCTCCATTTCCCTCATTATCCTGGCATCATTAGTGCATAAGAGAGGTCAAAAGGCAAGAACTATTCAGATCCTTGGATATCTTAAGTGCCAGGAGAGCTTGGCATTTGAACTGATCTTGGTTGACCTATGTGATCATTGATTGATTGTAGGCCTCACACATTGCTTTGCTTACACACCACTGTCTTATCATGATAAGTCATGATAATGTATCTGTCAGAAATATTTCGACTTTCTTAACCTGAAAATCTCTCTTGGAGCCAGGTCCCTGCCCTGCATGCAGAGGGAAAAAACAAAGAGCCCAAGCCAGTCCTGCTTTTGTAAGGGTATGTCTGGAGGGATGGGAGGTGTTGTATGGAAAGTGGTGTAGTTCAGCAAAGGAAGTGACAGTGCTGAGCAGCTCAGAGCTCACCTTGAGTATTAGATATCCAGGCATCTGCAGGAGAGAGGAGATGGCAGTGAGGCAGAGAAACATAGAGTAAGCTGATTGCTTTGAGGCCCTGGGGAAGGCTGCTTGGGGCAGCTCCTAACTAAAGAAATGCAGTAAAGCAACAGGAGAATACACTTGTGGCCTATGATAGGAGCATCCTGCTGCACTGAGTACATAGCTGAAGGAAGGTAACCAAAACCCAAGTACTGTTTGAAAACTTGTCCATTTTAACCAGTGTTACTTCACAGAATGGGTCAGGAGGGGACTCTGGGGAGATGATGCAGTTTAACAAAGGGATGATTGTGTTGAGCAGTTCAGAACTCACCCAGATTAACCATCCAGCCTTCAATGCCGAGTAGTGGGTCAAATCATCTCCTAGAGACAGGGAACAGTGGTGAGTTGGATAAATCTAGGGTTAAAGAATTACCTCTGCAGAAACGTGGTCCAAGAATGGGACTTCCTCATGTGCTCTCTACATCCTCCACTACTTGTGTCTGCAGCTGCTGAGCAATAGCTCCCACACAAATGCCTCCTGTCCATCCCAAGTACAAAGGTGTGTAGACGTCCCCATGGTCCTCCTTTTCTCCTGAAGGCTTTTCTCAACTGTGAAGACAATTGAGTTTCATTCTTACCTGCAATTTGCAAGAAGAGGGAGACATTATTTCTCCTCAGCACGTTGTACAGACAATATTTGGCTGTGGCATCCCACACTGGCACAAGTTCATAGAGCTTCTGCATTCTCTTCTGGTTGGTACTCTCCGCCATGATGCTATCATGCTGCTTGGAGCTCAGCACACCTTCCTGGAGGAGTTCCTCAATAATCCTTCCCACATTATAGGCTCGCTGGATTACAAACTCTTTGTTCTGCTCAACAAACCTTGTCCCTTGCAGAGAAGAGGAGGATGAGTTCAGTCACTCAGTGCTGCCATGATCCCACCTCCCCCAGCTCACCTGTTTGCAGCGTGTCCAGGAGACATTTGGCCTTATGCGCCTGTCCCATGGCTCTCAGCACATTCACTGTCACCTCTATGCAGTGGGACCGCCCATAGTGCTGTACAACAGGGTGGCGAGTGCAGCTGGTGACAGCCCTGCCATGCTCTCCAGATCAATGCGCTCATACCCCTCCTTGGGCTGGATCTTGCTGAGTTCCCTTTTGAATTTCTGGAAGTCATGCTTCTCCAGGAAGTTCAGGGTGTCCCACAGTAGACTGGTCACTGCGTTCTCTGTACTGCCTCCTGATGCCATTGTGCATCACAGTTCTGCTGCAGAAAGGTGCTTGAGAGACTTTGGGATGCGATTCTTAACAGCAAGAGGTTTTCAGGACAGCCAAGACCCCCTCTCACCTGATTCTATGGGGACACAAAGATTCTCCTGGGGATTCCTTCAGCATGAGGACTGGCTACAGCACTGTGGTAATAGAGCTTTATTATTACATAAACAATTTAGGAGGAGGAATTACATAAACATTTTAGCAAGATGAATCAGCTGTTAAACTTTTCACTGGCAGTCATTCCTGAGCCATTTGGTGGAAAGTGATAAAACGTAGCTGAATGATATCTATGTCGTGTTTGACTTGTTTAGATTTAGCATAATTTGTTCAGTTAGCAAAATGCAGCATGTGGTATTCCACCTGATACTACCAGTTGTTTAATTATAAAAGCAAATTAATTTCACATTCTTTTATATTTCAGAGTATTTTAAAGCATTTAAAACCTAGCAGAAATATTTACAACAGCCATTTCAAGTTCAACAGTTTCCTAACCCTGAGAAGGATGCATGTAGAAAGTGGTGGATTTTTGTCAGTCACGCTAGATGTTTAATCATTGATATGGAATGAATTACTTCCCCATTGGAATCATTCCAGTTCCCCAAGTGTTTTTGTCCCGGCCACTCTCACACACAGCTGTGCACACTCCAATGACTTACAAGGCTTTGGTCTTGCCATGAGCTACTGCTTATCTGACTTTGGGATCCTTGGCAAAGTGAGGACAGACCTCAGGATTCTGGTTACAAGCCAGCTGTCAGAAATACATGTACACATACACAGAAATACATAGAGATAAACATTTTAGTAAGCAGCACAATTTTCCATTACATTCAATTTTGCTGCTGCACAGAGCAATTAGCGTATCTTCCTCATTATCTTGAATCCTTAGTAGCTCTGACTTTTCACTTACCTGAACCTTTGGTAGACCTGCTGCTCAACAGTGTGCAAAGCAGAAATTATAACCTAGATTCAGACTTTACCTACAGGAGTCACTCTTTCAGTCCTCGGAGGAAGAAGATGAAGACATCCCTGGTCACCAAGGGCCCATGGGCTTTGCAGCAGCTCAGGTCTGAGCCCCTCTTAGGGTGTGCTGTTGCAGGATTTTGTGGGCTACTTCTCAGTTTTACTTTCACTTCCTGATCAAACACTGTTTGTCCCCACCCCTGGTGAGATAACACCTGGACTTTGATATTACTGAGGGGCGGAACCCACTGCCAGCTGGAGGCTGGCCTGAAATGAAAGTCTCCAGAGTCGGGTTATGCAATGGATGAGAAGAAAGTGGGATAACAGGTGAGAGACTGCTTCTTTGTGCAGCTGTGTGCCTTGGCATGGAGTCAGGGAATGAAAGAATCAGAGAGGCAGAGAATCATCATCTCATGAAGCAGTAGTATGCCCTCACAGCACAGAAAGACAACCGTACCCAGGCCAGCAGGTGACCCTCTGCTCTGTGCTGTGAGACCTCACTGGGAGTATTGCATCCAAGTGTGGAGCCCTCAGTGCAGGAGAGACTCAGACCTGTTGGAACACATCCAGAGGAGGGCCACAAAAATGATCCAAGGGTTGGAACATCTCTTCTATGGGGACAAGCTAAAAGAGCTGGGACTGTGCAGCCTGGAGAAGAGAAGGTTACAAGATGAGCTGATAGCGGCCTTTAGTACATAAAGGGGAGCTACAGGATAGAAGGGATCAGAATCTTTAGCAGAGACTGGTGATAGGATAAGGGGAAATGGTCTCAAACTTAAAGAGGGGAGATTTAGGTTGGATACAAGGAAAAAGTATTTTACAGTGAAGATGGTGAGGCATTGGAACAGGCCATCCTGTGGAGGATGCCCCATCCCTGGAGACGTTCAAAGTCAGGCTGGTCTAGGCGCTGGACAACCTGATCAAGCTGTGGATGCCTCTCTTCATTGCAGGGTTGTTGGACTAGATGGCCTTTAAAGTTCCCTACAATAATTCTGTGATTTAACTGAACACAAATGGCAAAAGCCCCAGTGGCACACAGGGCAAGCAAGAGCAATAATCTCTGATCCTAATTTCATGTGTAGAAAATGTTATAAACAAAAGGATATTTCTACAGTGAAGTACAACAGGGAGAAGTACGGAATGGTCTGACTTATCTGCCGTGTAGGAAATTCACAATGAATAACCTGAAAGGTTTGAAGACAATTGGGGTTGAAGGGTAAATTACCAAGTGTGGACTTCGGGCTAAGCAGAAGGAAATTAAAGACTGACAGTGCTTCCAGGAAGAGTCTATCTCAAAAAAACCTTTATAGCCACCAGCTACAGAAAACAACAACAACAAACCCTGGTGGAAAACTGCAGTAGTGCAAAGCATGCAGGTTGGCATAGTGCCGTCTGACAGTTCCTGGCAATGAGGGCATGTACAGCAGGCCAGGTGAATCCTGTGGGGATGGAGTTGTTCCCACACCAATGCAACCTCAGATTTAACAAAAGCCACCCAGCACCTGAAAGCACAGCATCCCCTTTCAGCGAACGTCACCATTAACAGCAGCCGATGGAAGATGAGTGAAGCTGGAGTTAAGTGTCAGTAAAACCCAGAGAAAGGACAGAGTAAACCACGAGTAAAGTGAGGGTAAACATTGAGTACATTGTGAGTAAAACCCGGAGTAAAGAAAACCCAGAATAAAATCAGCAGTGCGGTGTGGGTACACCTGGAGTAGAAATAAGAATAAACCCAAATAAAATGGAGTAAACCCAGTGTAAAGTGTGTGTAAACCTGGTGTAAAGTGTGAGTAAAACCAGAA
This sequence comes from Lophura nycthemera, assembly GCA_021292215.1. Classification (NCBI taxonomy): domain Eukaryota; kingdom Metazoa; phylum Chordata; class Aves; order Galliformes; family Phasianidae; genus Lophura; species Lophura nycthemera. Next base: position 78,375 of record JADANK010000307.1, read on the forward strand.
GGAAAGTAAGGGTAAACCTGGAGTAATGTGTGAGATAACCCAAAGAAAATAGTGAGTAAATTCAGAGTAAAGTGTTAGTAAAGCTGGAGTAATCTGTGTGTAAACCCAGAGTAAAATGTGAATGCACCCTAAGAAGAGTAGAAGTAAACCTCATGAAAAGTGTGTAGACTCCCTCTGTCCGAGTCATCTCAGTCTTCCTGCAGTAATCCTGCTGTCTTGTGGAGACCATGATGAAGCCTGTGGTCTCAGACTGCCATGAGGAAAGACGGTCTCCTGAGCCAAGAGGGACAACACTTACACACCCTGCCACTTGGCCTGCTTCCCACACCCACAGCTGCAGCACTGTAAAGGCAGCGTGGGCTGTGCTCACACACAGACTTACCCTCCCACTTCTCAGCGGGCAGCAACAACCCACCGTGCTCTGTGGCCCGAAGCAAGCCTCCCCCGAGGCTATTGAAAGATTATCACCATGGGTCAAATGTCTAGGTTAAGGGTGGGCAGTGCCAGCCCCACCCTGCTGGCTCAACAGCCTTCCTACAAGCTGCCAGCCTATCAGCACAAGTGCAGCACTGTTGCTGGCTGAAAAAAAAGCCTACCCTGAAAGCAAACTACCTGAGGGCCTACTCACACTTTACTCCAGGTTTTGCTTGCACTTTACTCCAAATTTTACTTGCTCTATACATCTTACACAACGAGCTCAGATGAGGAACCTCAGCCATCCAGGAATCCTAGCTGATCATGGACTGGCCTGAAGGTAAAAAGTTTGGAACATCACCAGCAGAAGTATTGCATGCTAAAGAGGCCCCACCATACAATGAACTACCAGAAAATGAAAAGAAATATGCCCTGTTCACTGATGGATCGTGTCATATTGTGGGGAAGCATCACAGATGGAAATCTGCTGTGTGGAGCCCCACACGACAAGTTGCAGAGGCCACTGAAGGGAAAGGAGAATCAAGCCAATTTGCAGAGGTAAAGGCTGTCCAACTGGCCTTGGATGTTGCTGAACGGGAGAGGTGGCCAACGCTTTATCTTTACACTGACTCATGGATGATGGCAAATGCCTTATGGAGGTGGTTACAGCAGTGGGAGCAAAATAACTGGCAGTGGAGGGGTAAACCTATTTGAGCTGCTGAACTGTGGAAAGACACTGCTGCCCAAATAAAGGATGTGGTTATAAAGGTGCGCCATGTGGATGCTCATGTGCCCAAGAGTTGGGCTACTGAAGAACAGCAAAATAACCATCAGGTAGACTGAGCTGCCAAAACTGAGGTGGCTCAAATAGGCCTGGACTGGCAGAACAAGGGTGAATTATTTCTGACTCGATGGGCTCAGGAGACCTCAGGCCATCAAGGAAGAGAGGCAACATATAAGTGAGCTAGAGACCAAGGGGTGGACTTAACTATGGATGCTATTGCACAGGTTATTAATGACTGTGACATATATGCCATAATTAAACAAGCCAAGAGGATGAAACCTTCTCTGGGGGGAGGGGCGATGGCAAAAGTATAAATATGGGGAGCTGGCAGATTGATTCTATCACCTTGCCATGATCTCGCAGTGGTAAGTGTTATGTGCTTACCATGGTGGAGGCAACCACTGGGTGGCTTGAAACATATGCAGTACCCCATGCTACCACCTGAAACACCTTATTGGGTCTGGAGAAACAAGTCCTGTGGCGACATGGCACCCCAGAAAGAATTGAGTCAGATAATGGGACTCATTTCAAAAATTCTCTTGGAAATACTTGGGCCTAAGATCATGGCACTGAGTGGATTTATCATATCCCTCATCATGCACCAGCTTCTGGTAAAATTTAATATTACAGTGGGTTGTTAAAAGCCATGCTGAGAGGAATGGATTGTGGAACATTTAAGCACTGGGAGAAGCACTTGGCAGAAGCCACCTGGTTGGTCAATATCAGAGGAGCTACCAACTGTGATGGTCCTACCCATCCAGCTCCCTATGTACTGTAGAGGGAGATAAGGTCCCTGTTGTACATGTAAAGAGCATGTTGGGAAAAGCAGTTTGGGTTCTTCCAGCTTCTGGAAAGGGCAAACCTCTCCGTGGTACTGTTTTTACTCAGGGACCAGGGTCCACTTGGTGGGTGACGCAGAAAAACAGGGGTGTTCAATGTCTACCACAAGGAAATTTGATGTTGGGGGAGTGCAGTCAGTAATTCTATGTATACACATGTATATACACGTGTGTGTGTGTAATGCATTTTAATCATTGTTTGTTTGTTTATATATATATATATTAAGAATGATGTAGTGATGTAGAGTAAGGAAATGTCATTGTTTTGTGTTTTTTGGTTTTCGGTATTCCATATCATAACATCATGTAGTGCACTGGGAGTTAAAGTGTTAATGCTCCAATTCCAGGTACCAATTCCTATACATCACAGAAGTCGTGGGATCTGGCCCTTCCAGGTGGGGCAGTCTCTTACTGCCTTCCAGTGGGCTGCTGGAGGTGCTTTCCTAGCCGTTCCAAGCTTTCCAGGTTTGACTCAGTCTCAGGAACTCTCCTATCTTATTTGATTAATTAGTCTCAGCTTCAATTAGATTGCATTATATTGTGTTATCTTGCATTCCGATATCATAGTTAGTAAAATAAGTTTTCCTCCATAGATTGTTGCCGCTGTTTTTTTTTTTTCCTTCCTTGAGCCCGGCTCCCATCTCCCTATCCCTTTTCCCTTTTCCTTCCCATTTTGTGGGGCTGGGGGGGGGGGGGGGGGGGGGACTACTGCCCCATGTCACAGGCATAGATTGATCTAGTTAACTCTGTGATAGCAAGGAAAGAATAAAGTGCTTTTTGCCTCAACCCAGGAATTGTTTCCTCCCACATCCTGTTGAGGAGGGACAGAGACAGAGCAGCATAGGCAGGCATCTGGGAGCCAGGCAAGGTGAGCACAGCACAGTTGGGCGCTGAGTTCCAGGCTGATTATGAGGTCCCCAACATGCCTCATACAGCTCTCAGTCGGTCCTGTTCTGAGTCCAGGAGATGGACTGGGCCTGGCTGCCCATTCCCCAGTGAAGGCACTGAGCTCAGGGGGAATGTCCATTTCAGTCCTCAGCCCTCAGCAGATACAGTGAAAAGTGCTGCTGGGAACCACTGGCATGAGGTCTGGGTCTGGTGGTAGCTTCCTTGTCAGTGTCTCCTTTTTGTTCACACAACAGAAAGCTTTGCTGGATCTGTGCCCTGAGGCTCCCTGCTTCATGGCCTTACAGGCATGGGGTGGCCTCCAGGGCCCCAGGATCACCTCTGCCAGCTCTCTTCTCTTGTGGGCTCTCAGAGGCTGCTGTCCTTGCATGGTCACAACCAGACCCTGGTGCTCCATCTGTCCCCCAGCACACTCATCTTGTACCAGGGTTGATTTTAGGGTAATGGCCAACATGAGGGTTGGGAGAGGACTTCTGCCTGGGACAGGAACTGAGCAACAGCAGCAAGATCATATGGGTCCTGGTCGTACTTGATTCTACAGGGAAATTTCAAGAGCATATCAACTCTCATCAGACCCCATCCCTCCTCTGATCTGTTTGGCCATTGATGGGTGTCTCTGTGCTGGTCATGATGATCAGAGTGGGCAGCAGACCCAAGTGGATAGGAATGAGTGCTGATAAATCCTCTCCCTGGGAGTCTGTGGGTGTGCAAAATGCTTGGAATGACAATGGAGCATTTCCAAAGGCACTGTGTGTGCACAGGTATGCCTGAGGAATCTTCCTCCAGCCTCCTGTCCTGGATCCGCTGCATCCCCACTGCCTCCACGGTGCCTGCTGGCATCTCATTGCCCTGCAGATACAGAAGGATAACACAGAGGCTGTGGGAGAGTCAGCACTGACCCAGAGTTCATATGGGCTCCAGGAGAAAGAGAGCAGAGTGATGCCTCAGTAGGAGTGCTAGGAAGCCAAACACTTGTAGAGGAAAATGATAACCACTAATGATAATTACACACACACATATATATGCAAACAGCAAAGAAAAATGTATCTATTAATATAAATAAATATTATAAACATTAAAAATCATAATATAAGCCTGTTACAGGACAGACTTTGAGTCATTTGTAGAGACAGATGAGAAGTTTGCTGAAATGTGTCCATAACATTATTTCCCTCACTGCATTCCTGAGCTCCTGGTTCCTCATGCTGTAAATGAGGGGGTTCAGTGTTGGGGGCACCACCGAGTACAGAAATGACACCACCAGGTTCAGGGATGGGGAGGCGATGGAGGGCGGCTTCAGGTAGGCCAAAAAGTCAGTGCTGACAAAGACGGAGACCACGGCCAGGTGAGGGAGGCACGTGGAGAAGGCTTTGTGCCGTCCCTGCTCAGAGGGCATCCTCAGCACGGCCCTGAAGATCTGCACATAGGTCAAAAGAATGAAAGCAAAGCACCAATACAGCAAGAACACTAACCACAATAAATACAGTTTCCCTGAGGTAGTCTGATTCTGAGCAGGACAGCTTGAGGATCTGGGGGATTTCACAGAAGAATTGGTTCACAGCATTGCCTTGGCACAGTGTCTGAGAAAACGTACTGGCAGTGTGCAACAGAGCATAGAGAATGCCAGTGCCCCAGGCAGCTGCTGCCATGGTGGCACAAGCTCTGCTGTCCATCAAGGTCCCGTAGTGCAGGGGCTTGCAGATGGCAACGTAGCGGTCATAGGACATGATGGTGAGAATGCAATACTCTGCTGAAAACAGAAACAAAAAGAAAAAAAGCTGTGCGGCACATCCTGAGTAGGAGATGTGCCCGGTGTCCCAGAGGGCATTGGCCATGGCTTTGGGGAGAGTGGTGGAGATGCAGCCCAAGTCGAGGAGGGCGAGGTTGAGGAGGAAGAAGTACATGGGGGTGTGCAGGCGGGGGTCGCAGGCTACAGCTGTGCTGATGAGGCCGTTGCCCAGGAGGGCAGCCAGGTAGATGCCCAGCAAGAGCCAGAAGTGCAGGAGCTGCAGCTGCCGCGTGTCTGCCAACGCCAGCAGGAGGAACTCGCTGATGGAGCTGCTGTTGGGCATCTGCAGTTCCTGGGCATGGAGTCCTGTGCAGACTGCAGAAGATAATGACATGTCAAGAACATTCTCACAGACACTCTCCCTACTATATTATAAAACATTTTCTTTCTGCTGGGAAAATGTTCATTTAGCTCCATTACTTGAATTTAATTTCATGAAGTTCAGCATTACGTAAGAAAAAGAAGCTTAAGGAGCTTTTGACTTCCTCTCATTTTCTAATCTTAGCCCATTCTGGATATTTTCATCTATTTCTATGTCTTACATCTTTACCCCAATTGCTCTTACAGCATCCAGCACCAACCTCTCTGCACTTCAATTTCTGTCAGAGGAAGCTGCCTGTTTGCAGGATATGTGCATTATCAGTGTCTGCAGAAAACAACAATAATTTCAACTGGTTCCATTCTTCAAGAAAGGAGAGGCTGAAACCACATTCTGTGTGACTGCTCACAATGCAAGTGATTGAGAAAAGTACAATTCAGGAGTCTCAGAGCTGTGTTCAAAGTTGACAGCCCCTTTTTGATTTCTACCTTCAGTTCTTTCCACTTCCCTGAGAACAGGAAAAGGAAAATCCCTACCTTGCTCCTCCTCCTGCAAATTGCCCTTAGAAACACCCTGTGGAGCAGAATAGCTGTGATCCACCTATCCCAGGCAGCAGATCTGTCACCAGAAGGCCCCTGCCCTGCTGTGCCAAGGGGCTCCTTCCCCCCACACGTCTCCCCGCAGTGCCCTGGGCAGCTCCCCGGGCAGGCTGAGTGCTGAGTGCTGAGCGCTGAGTGCTGAGTGCTGAGTGCTGAGTGCTGAGTGCTGAGTGCTGAGCCTGGCAGACGGCAGAGTCCCTGCCCCGGCACACAGCCCCTGGGGCACAGCAGGGACCTGCTCTGCAGGACAGCCCTGGGCACCCACCTGCAGCCCCGGCTGCACAGCCTGCAGCTGTCCTGGCACAGGCAGCTCTCAGGGCTGTGCTCTGATGCTGCAGCATGAAAGCCCTCAGCTGGAGCAGGTCTTAATCCACAATAAAGAAACGGAGTTTATGCCACCAGACCTGCAATGGGATGTCCCAAATTTAGTGATCCCTGCAGTAAAAGCCACTACATTGCCTGCAGCGAGAGACTTACCTTTTCAAGTGCTGTCAGCAGTGCTCCTCAGTGAGCTCACAGCCTAACGTGCCACACGGCCTGTAAGCTCTCTTCTGTCCTGTCACCTGCAGATCATGTCCCCAGCTCTGCTGTGTGCTGCACAGGAGCTGCTCCTGGGCACAGCTGTCTCTCTGCAGTGCTGCCCACTTCTATAAGCTCCCTGTGTCCCAGGAGCCCGGCCCAGCTCAGCAGCCGAGGATGTGATTTCATTCTCTCCCTGGAGAGAATTCATTCTCATCCATGTTTCTCCTGAGCTGACAGCTCTTCCAAGGCATCAGGGTCATCGCTACAGAACGTATTTCTGTACGTCAGCTCAATTAATCAACACATTCCACTGGATTCCAGAAGCATGGTTGTTCCTACAAGAAGAAATTTGACCATGAGAGAAAGAAATGGCAAATCTGGAAATTTGTGCTCATGACCTGTAAGTGCAGTCATAACATTACAGAATCACAGCATGGCTTCGGTTGGAGGAGACTTTAAAGGTCACTTAATTCCAAGCCTTCAGCTATGGACTCAGGTTGCCAACCACGAGATCAGGCAGTCCAGCATCCAATCCATCCTGACCGTGAATTCCTAACACAATTTAAAAGCCATTTCAATTTGTCCAATTACTATCAGTCCATTACATCCTAACCCTAAAATTAGGCATCTCATCCGCTGATGGAAACCCTGGGGATGAAATGGGATCAGTTCCTCACAAAAATCGTGGATGTCCGGAGTCATCTTAGCTGAGTTCAGATGTGCACAGTGACGTGTCTGTGTGTGAGCCCCTCATCTGAATCCTTGCTCTTTATTCAACAGGGACTGCACTGCTCACACACACACACTCAGGGATGACCAAGGTGCCTGGGGTGATCCTAGCTGTGTGCTTGTGCTTGTAAACTGTGGTGGAAAATCTGTGAGACAGACAGCTCCTTCCTGAGCATCAGCTGAGGGCCAGAAGGGAGGTATTCCTGGCCATCCTAAATGCCACCACAGCCCTGTGCTTGGGGCACCCACTGTGCCTTTTGCACCTGTCCCCATGGAGCATGTTGTGTTATTCTGCTGACCAAATGGATGAGCTCAGAACACAAGAGCCAGATCTTCCTCTCAGCTCCATCTGTGGCAAACTCTGGAGTTCAAGGCATTACAAAGCTATGACACATCTACATTCTTTCACTGATGACACCTTATTAGTTTGCTCTGGGCTCTCATGTGAATGGCATCAGAAGAAATCTAGGGTCATACTAGTTCCCAATTGGCAGGAATCTGGTGAACACTGTTTCAGTTTTAAAGAAAAGTAAGAAAGAGAGACCCCGCCAATGATGGACTTGTCAGTCTCACTTCAGTGCCTGTTAAAATTATGGAAAAAAAATGATACTGGGAGTTACTGAAAAACACCTGAAGGACAATTCTGTCATTGGCACAGCCAACACAAGTTCATGAGTGGAAGGTCCTGTTAAAGTTAACGTCCTTTTATGACAAGGTCACCTGTGTTGATGATGAAGGCAAGTCAGCTGATGTTATCCTTGAGGATTTCAGTAGAACTTTTGATACTCTTTCTCACAGAATTTGTCTGGACAAATTTTCCTGCATATTGCTAGACAGACACATAATATTGTGTGTGAGCAGTTAGCCAACGGGTCAGATCCAGAAGGTTATTGCAAATGGGGTTCCATCAGGCTGGCAGATGGCCACTAGTAGAGTTCCCTAGGGCTCAATTTGGGACCACTTCTCTATAATGTTTTTGTGAATGACATGCATGTAGGGCTAGAAGATGTTTTGAGGAAGTTTGCTGATGGTACCGAATTGGGTGGAGCTGTTGCCTCCATTGAGGGTGGAGAGGACTTGCAGAGAGGTGTGCTCAAGTTAGAGAATTGGGTAAGCACAAAATGCAGATGAAGTATAACAAAAACAAGTGTCTGATTCTGTACCTGGGTAGGGGCAACCTGGGACATACACACTGACTGCATATGGGATATTGGAGAGCAGTCTGACTGAAAGGGATTGGGGGTCCTGGTCAACATCAAATGGAGCTTAGTCAGCAGTGTGCCCAGGCAGAAAGGAAGGCCAACTGTCCCCTGGGGTGCATTGAGTATGGCATTGCCAGCTGGGGGAGGGAAGGGATTGCCCTGCTCTGCTCTGCACTGCTGCAGCCTCACCTGGAGCACTGGGTGCACTTCTGGGGACCGCAGAACATAAAGAACATAAAACTATTGGGACTATCCAAAGAACACCACCAGAACTGAGAGATCTGAAGTTCAAAGTTTCATTGGGATTGACTGCTTGTTCAGTCTGGGCCCTTCTCACATCCCACATCCTGTCATGAGACACACTGCCCACATGGGACTTGGGCCTCATGGCATCCTTGCACTCCATGCAGAGTCTGGCAGCTGCTGTCCCCTTCTCTTTCATTTGACATCAGACAAACCTCCATCCCACTGCCCAGGAAGGGCCCTGAGCCAGCATGAGCTTGATGTGAGTTTGTGTGAGCCCAGAGTCATGAATATTTTAAGGAAATTGTTTTAAAGGTGCAGGAGCTGACCATCCCCATGTCACGGAAGATGAGCCGACGGGCAAGGAGGCCGGGCTGGCTGAACAGAGACCTTTGGCTGGAACTCAAGAACAAAAGGAAAGTTTATGGTCTCTGGAACTGTGGGCAAGCTACTTATGAGGAATACAGGTATGTAGTGAAGCTGTGCAGGGAGAAAATTAGAAAGGACAAAGCGCAGTTAGAACTGAGCTTGGCCACTAAGGTAAAGGAAAACAGTGAATGCTTTTATAAACACATTAATAGCAAAAGGGAGGCTAGGGAGAATCTCCATTCCTTGTTGGATGCTAAGGGCAACCTGGTCATCAAGGATAGGGATAAGGCTGAGGTACTTAATGCCTTCTTTGCCTCAGTCTTTAATAGTAAGACTTGTTACTCCCTGGGAACACAGCCCCCTGCACTGGTAGATAGGAATGGGGAACAGAATAAGCCCTTCATGATCCATGAGGAGATAGTTTTGGACCTGCTGTGAAAGCTGGATGCTTACAAGTCCATGGGACCAGAAGGATTGCGCCCTAGAATGCTGAGGGAGTTGGCAGATGTGATTGCCAAGCCACTGTCCATCATTTTTCGGCAGTCCTGGCTAACTGGGGGTGTCCCAGTGGATTGGAAACTGGCAAATGCGACGCCCATCTTCAAAAAGGGCCGGAAAGACGATCCTGGTAGCTACAGGCCTATCAGTCTCACCTTGATGCCCAGGGAAGGTTATGGAACGGATAATCTTGGGAACCATCATGGACAAATTAAAGGATCAACCAGGGGATCAGGCCCAGTCAGCATGGGTTTATGAATGGTAGATCCTGTTTTACAAACCTGATTTCATTCTATGACAAGTTGACCCGCTTAGTGGATGAGAGTCAGGCTGTCGATGTGGTCTACCTGGACTTCAGTAAGGCCTTTGACAGTGTCCCCCATAACATTCTCGTGGAGAAGCTGGCTGCCCATGGTCTGGATGGGTGTATGTTCTGCTGGGTGAAGCACTGGCTGGATGGCCGGGCCCAAAGAGTTGTCAATGGAGTTGAATCTAGCTGGCGGCTGGTCACGAGAGGTGTCCCCCAAGGCTCAGTACTGGGGCCTCTTCTGTTTAACATCTTCATTGTTTATCTTGATGAGGGGATTGAGTGCACCCTCAGTAAGTTTGCAGACGAGGGAGGGAGTGTTGATCTGCCAGAGGGGAGAAGGGCACTGCAGAGGGACCTGGACAGACTGGATCGATGGGCCAAGGTTAACGGCATGCGTTTCAATAGGGCCAAGTGTCGGGTCCTGCATTGTGGTTACAACAACCCCAGGCAACCCTACAGGCTTGGGGAGGTGTGGCTGGAAAGCTGCCTGATGGAAAGGGACCTTGGTGTTCTGATGGACAATCAGCTGAACACGAGCCAGCAGTGTGCCCTGGTGGCCAAGAAGGCCAATGGCATCCAGTCTTGTATCAGGAATGCAGTGGTGAGCAGGACCAGGGAAGTCATCCTGCCCCTGTACTCGGCATTGGTGAGGCCTCACCTCAAGTACTGTGTTCAGTTTTGGGCACCTCAGTACAGAAAGGACATGGAGGTACTGGAGCAGGTCCAGAGAAGGGCAACGAAGCTAGTGAAGGGCTTGGAAAATCAGCCCTATGAAGAGGCGGCTGAGGGGAGACCTTATTACTCTCTTCCAGTATCTGAAAGGTGTTTACAGTGAGAGTGGGGCTGGTCTCTTCTCACTGGTGACATGTGACAGGACGAGGGGAAATGGCCTCAAGTTGTGCCAAGGTAAGTTTAGGCTGGACATTAGGAAACACTTCTTTACAGAAAGGTTAAACATTGGAATAGGCTCCCCAGGGAGGTGGTTGAGTCACTGTCCCTGGATGTGTTTAAGAGCTGTTTGGATGTGGTGCTTGGAGATATGATTTAGCAGAGGGTTGTTAGAGTTAAGGTACTATGGTTAGGCTGCGGTTGGACTTGATGATCCTTGAGGTCCCTTCCAACCTGAGTAATTCTATGATTCTATGATTCTATGAATTTGTCTTTCGCCCTCCCTTCAGAAATCTTTACTATCTCATGGGCACTGTGGCCCAGGCTATCTTTGATACTCATATTCCCAATGACTTCCTCCTTGCTGGTGACTATGAGATCCAGCAGAGCAGCTCTCCTGTTTGTTTTTTCTATGGCTCGGTCTAGAAGCCAGCAGCACTCTCCAGGGATCTTCTGGATGTTGTATGCTCTGCTGTGCTGTCCTTGCAGCAGGTACTGGAGAGAGTAAGGTTCCTGAGTGGGACAAGGGCCTGAAAATGTGAGGCTCCTGTTTATCTTTTTTGATCCCCTTTCGCTTGTTTTTCCTGATCAGAAAGCAAGGAACAGATCCGGCTGGTCTCCTCTTTGAGCCATTTCCATCAGTTCTCAGCTGGCTGCTCTGCCACCCCCAGGCAGAGCTCAGTGCACTCTCACAGAGGGCAGCAGCCTATCCTTTTCTTCCTTGACCATCCATCATAAAGAGTCCGTACCCCCTCTGCTACAGTTCAGAGGTGGGAACCATCCCACCATGTCTCTGTGATCTGAACAAGACCCCAGGACTGCAAATGCACCAAGATTTCGAGCTCACTGAGTTAATGTTTGTGGTCTTCTCATTAGTGTAAAGAAACTTCAGAAAGTTTCCCATGCCAGAAGCATTATTTGATTTAGCCTGGCTGGGCCTTGCATCTACACCATGGTACTGGTGTTCAGAAGGTGGCACACAGGTACTAGACCCACTGTGTGGCTCACAGTTGTCCAGCGAGCACTGACACCACCAGGGCATGGCTTTCCTGAAGGCCTTGAGCTGCATTTGCCAGCTGGCTGGGGGCGTGCTGGAGACCCCAGGGAACTGCCATTCAAAAATGAGCCCAGAAAAAACGAAGGTGTCATCGGTGAAAGAATGTAGGTGTGTCACAGCTTTGTAATGCCTTAAGCTCCAGAATATGCAATAGATGGGGAATAGAGAAAGATCTGACTCTTCATCTGGTGAGCTCATCCATTTGGTCAGCTGAATAACGCTGCATGCTCCATGGGGAGAGGTGAAAAATGACACTCTCAAGTGCCCATTACTGGCAGATCTGATGTCATTTAGGATGGACAAGAACACTCCCAGTCCCTGTCTGCCCCCAGCTGATGCTCAGGAAGGAGGTGGCTCTCTCAGAGGTTGTCAACCACAGCTTGCAGGCACTGTTGCACACATCCAGGAGCCCCACAGGCACCTTGGTCATCATTGAGTGCCTGTGTGTGTGAGCAAGCAGCTTCCCACTGAAGGAAGACCAGGGGCTCACATATGCAGGCCCTGGAACTCATTGTGCACATCTGATCTGAACCAAGAGGAGTCCCATCTCCCATGGGTCTGTGGGGAACTGAACCTCTTTTCAACCCCGGCTTTTCCATCTGGAGATGAGACACCTGCACTGATTGCCTCAGCTGAATGACTGCTCTGTGCAGGGGAAGTCAGAGGATCCCTGTCCTTGTCTGTGTGTCCTTTTCGTTAAGAGCCATGAGCAGTGGTTTCCAGATGAGGCATTTACAGCTCTGTTAGGCAAGCACAATCTGTTACGACGAAAGATGCTTCTGGAATCTGTCTACTCGTGATTAATTCATCTGACTTCAAAGTTTGTTTTGCAGAGATGACCCTGTTGTCTATTAGGAGCTGCCAGCCCCACATTCCCAAGGACATCTCCAGGGAGAGCAGTGAGGAAGAGAAAATGACATCCTCTGCTGCTGAGCTGGGCTGGGCTCCTGGGACACAGGGAGCTCCTACAAGTGGGCAGTGCTGCAGAGAGACAGCTGTGCCCAGGAGAAGATCCAGGGCACCATGCAGCAGGGCTGGGAGCATGATCTGTGGATGAGAGGGAGAGAAGGTAGAGAGCTTACAAGCTGTGTGGAGTGTGAGCAGGCTGTGTGCTCACTGCAGGAGCATTGCTCACAGTCTTTGAGAAGGTAAGCCTTTTGCTACAGGCAATGCAGCTATGTTTTCCTGGGGACATGCCAGTGCAGATCTGGATGAAGACACTCTGTGTTTCCTTATTGTGGAGAAAGACCTGCTCCAATTGAAGGCTTCTGTGCTGCAGCATCAGAGCACAGCCCTGAGGGCTGTGTATTGCAGGACGGCTGCAGGCTGTGCAGCTGGGGCTGCAGCTGGGTGCCCAGGGCTGTCCTGCAGAGCAGGTCCCTGCTGTGCCCCAGGGGCTGTGTGCCGGGGCAGGGACTCTGCCGCCTGCCAGGCTCAGCACTCAGCACTCAGCACTCAGCACTCAGCACTCAGCCTGCCCGGGGAGCTGCCCAGGGCGCTGCAGGGAGACGTGTGGGGGGAAGGAATCCCCCAGCAGGGCAGGGGGTAGAAATCTGGAAGGAGATGTGAAATACAAACACATCTCTGAGCATCCTGAATTGTGCCTTTCTCAATCTGCTGTTATGCGAACCATCTCTTAAAGTGCTTTCAACCTCTCCCCTCCCAAAGGACAGCACCAGCTGAAATTATCATCTTTTTCTGCTGAGATGAATAATGCACTAATCCTGCAAACAGGCAGCTTTCTCTAAGAGAAATTTAAGTGCACAGAGGTTGGGGTTGGGGGCTCTGAGTGCAGACCGGATTGAGATATGAGGACATGGAAATTGCTCATAAGAGGAAAATATCCAGGAGGCTGGGATATGATTAGGGAATGAGAGGAAAGTAAGAGCTCCTTCAGCTTCTCCTTCTTAATAGGATGGTGAAGCTCATTAAAGTAAATTCAAGTTATGGAGTTAAATGAACATTTTCCAAAGAGAAAGAAAAACTGTTATAGTTCGGAGAGAGGAGTGTCTCTGAATAATGTCTTGACTTGTCATTGTCTTCTGCACTCTGCACAGGACTCCATGCCCAGGAACTGCAGATGCCCAACAGCAGCTCCATCAGCGAGTTCCTCCTGCTGGCGTTGGCAGACACGCGGCAGCTGCAGCTCCTGCACTTCTGGCTCTTGCTGGGCATCTACCTGGCTGCCCTCCTGGGCAACGGCCTCATCAGCACAGCCGTAGCCTGCGACCACCGCCTGCACACCCCCATGTACTTCTTCCTCCTCAACCTCGCCCTCCTCGACCTGGGCTGCATCTCCACCACTCTCCCCAAAGCCATGGCCAATGCCCTCTGGGACACCAGGCACATCTCCTACTCAGGATGTGCTGCACAGGTCTTTTTTTCTATTATTCTTCTTTGGTGCAGAGTATTGCATTCTCACCATCATGTCCTATGACCGCTACGTTGCCATCTGCAAGCCCCTGCACTATGAAACCCTTATAAGCATTAGAGCTTGTGCCACCATGGCAGCAGCTGCCTGGGGCACTGGGGTTCTCTATGCTCTGCTGCACACTGCCAATACATTTTCACTGCCACTCTGCCAAGGCAATGCTGTGGATCAGTTTTTCTGTGAAATCCCCAGATCCTCAAGCTTCCCTGCTCAAATCAGACTACCTCAGGGAAGTGTGATATCTATGTGTTAGTGTCCTTGTTTAATTTCTGGGTGTTTTTTATTCATTGTGCTGTCCTATGTGCAGATCTTCAGGGCTGTGCTGAGGATGCCCTCTGAGCAGGGACGGCACAAAGCCTTCTCCACGTGCCTCCCTCACCTGGCTGTGGTCTCCCTGTTTGTCAGCACTGCATGTTTGCCTACCTGAAGCCCCCCTCTGTCTCTTCTCCATCCCTGGACCTGGTGGTGTCATTTCTGTACTCAGTGGTGCCTCCAGCAGTGAACCCCCTCATTTACAGCATGAGGAATCAGGAGCTCAAGAGTGCCCTCAGCAAAGTTCTCCATTATACATTGTTTCTCCATCAAAATGATGTTCATCAGACCCTCAAGACTACAAAGAAGTTAGGGAAAGTGTGATTTAATTCCAATTAAATAATAATAATCATCAGTTTTTACGTTTACTTATTTTTACTTCCATGTGTTGAACCTATTGTACTTAAGGAACCAGGTTCTATGAATCACAGAATCACAGAATCACAGAATCGTAGGGGTTGGAAGGGACTTCCAGAGATCATCGAGTCCAACCCCCCTGCCAAAGCAGTTCCCTACACCAGGTCACACAAGTAGGCATCCAGGCGGGTCTGGAATATCTCCAGAGAAGGAGACTCCACAACCTCCCTGGGCAGCCTGTTCCAGTGATCCGTCACTCTCACTGTAAAGAAGTTCTTGCGCACATTTGTGCAGAACTTCCTGTGCTTCAGTTTTCGGCTGTTTCCCCTCCTCCTGTCTCCACATACCGCTGAAAACAGTCTGGCCACGCCACTTTGCCCCCCACACCTTAGATATATTATAGACCTGGATCAGGTCTCCTCTCAGTCTTCTCTTCTCAAGGCTAAACAGTACCCAGCTCCCTCAGCCTTTCCTCATAGGAGAGACGCTCCAGGCCCTGAAGGGGCCATCTTTGTGGCCCTCCGCTGGACTCTTTCCAAGAGGTCCCTGTCTTTTTTGTACTGCGGAGCCCAGAACTGGACACAGTACTCCAGATGAGGCCTTACCAGGGCAGTGTAGATAAAGAAATCAACAGAGAATCATTTGTTTTGCCTCCCATCCAGTCTGGATCATCAGCAGAAGCTCATGATCTAAGACACAAATGCCACAAGGAGCAGCAGTGTCCCTGAGGGATGTCTGTCACTGCCTGGTGGGGACTTTCTGCGGCCTTTGAATTGTGCTGCTGCTTTCCTGGAGCCACGGCCATGGGCAGCAGCAGGACATGCTCTTTTCAGTGCTGCTCTCTTTATGTTTCCAACTGTTCTCTTGTGTCCTTGCATTTGTATCAGCTCTCAGTTCTGGTGCAATTGGTGACAGCGCTGTTGTCTCTATGGTGGCATCCCTGTGGCTGCAGGCAGGCAGGCAGTGTGCAGCACTGTGCCATAGCTGGCCTCCCTGCTTGGACCTTCATAAAAGAAGGGGCTGCTCAGGGCAGGGCCAGAAGTCTGAATGCCTCTTCCAAAGCTGTGCCAGGAATACAGCCAAAGAGTTGCCCTCGGGAAAGTCCTCTTGCTTTCCTGGAGTTCTGCATGGTTCAAAGTCCCAGGGTGAGGACCAAAGGACAGGGCGAGAGCTCCTTTCTTGGTTGTACATGGCCCAGCAAACAGTAACTGGTCTTGAACATGACTGTGTGGGACTGTCCCTGCTGCTGTGGGACTGATGGCAGATGCTGTCCTGGACAGGAATCTGAAGCAGTCTGAAATAGCCAGGGGATCTCCAGAGAGTGTAAGAGATGGTTTAAGTGTAAGGCAATGAATGATTACGCAATAACAGACCACTGTTTCAAAGGTGGTGCTGCTGAGCCAGCAGGGCGGATGGAGAGGAACTCAGCAGTAGAGATCCCATCCAGCTGGGCCTGCCTCTCACCCTGAGCAGCACAGGGTCAGCCCAGTGCGCCAGGGCACCACAGCTCCCTCACCCTGCAGGGCAGTTCTGCCAGCTCAGGGCCCTGCAGGGAGCTTGGGAAGGGAAGCATGAGGGAACCAGGAGCCGCTGCCAGGCCAGCAAAGACACACTGCCCTGGGCAAGGATCTGTGGAAGTAGGGCTGGGCCTGGAGAAGGGCTATAGAGCATTTCTGTGTGTTCAGGGATGGATGGATGAGAAGGACATGCTCTGCTTGCCCTCCTGCTGCAGGCGGCTGCACCAGAGAGGACCCGCAGCCAGCACCTGGATGGAGCTCTGCCACCCGCCCTGCCCTCCCCTCTCCAGTGCTGTCACTGCTGATGCACTCCATGACCTCCCAGTGCTGCCGGCCGCCACATCTTCCAGGGGCCATTCAGGTGCTGCAGTGACAGTGACCTCACATCACCACTCCAGCCACCTGTCCTCAGCCTGCCTCTCCCTTGCTCCTCTGCCCTGTCCTGTCCCTGCTGGGATGAGTGCTGTAGGGATGCGCTTCCTGTCCCCACGTTGACTCCTCCCAGCTGCCAGCCTGGCGGGCTCCTGGGGGTACTGATAGTGCACTTGATGGTGTGGAGCAGAGTCCAGAGAGAAAAGATGGTGTGAAGCAGCATTTTTGCAGTGGTGGCCTCCATGTTCATTTGGCAAGTGAGAACTTGTGCTCAGTGTGCTTGTGGCCCGGAGCTTCTACTCCAGCGTTATCTGCATTGGTCATGGCACAGGAATGACGTTTCATAGACCAGCGACCTCCTTTCTTCCTCACGTTATGTCATAAACCAGTGTCCTTCACTCTGACAGTGTTTGCATTGGCTCATGGATTAAATGAATCAGACCTCTTTTAGTTCTTTGAGTCACAATCCAATGCCTTTTGTTCTCCGCCTCTGTAGCAGATAAATTTTACATACCCTTCATCTGAGGACTGACCTGATGGATCTTCCACACTGTTTCTTTTTAATGTCCATAGTTTCGTGGGGACGTTTTCCCACTGTGATGGGTTTCACCGCAGTGACTGTGACCTATACTTGAGTCTTTCAGGCTGAGTTTGACGCCAATGACCACAATGGTTCATGGATGTTTGTGTTTATTGAGAATAAATCAGAGTTTCTTGGCTTCCCAGTGGCCATTTCAGTGCTGGGTCACCCCCAGGGCTCCACTGACTTATCTGAGGAGCATTGAGTGTGCTGGGTTGGGCTGCAGCTGCAGGGACAAAGACAACAGTTTGCAGTGTATTGCCCTGAGACCCTCTTCCCAAGTTCCATCTGCAGCTTCCAGGGGGCTCTGGTCTCCTGCAGGTCCTCTTGGAAAGCTGCCTGACAAGACCTCTGAGGCCTCTGGAGATGGCATGGGATGCTTGTGATCACACAGTAGGGTTTTGCTCCTTATCATTTATCCTTCAATTAATATGTGAATATGTGTTTCCTATTAATATTTATCATTTTCTATCTACCTGTGTAAAGTGCTTCTCCTATTGGGAAGGTGAACCGTGCTGGTGGGATATGGCTGAGGAGTATGCTCTGTTTTTAGGGAAATTGTCTCGTGCTTTACTGTTGTTTGTTTTAAAGTGTAAAGCACCATCCTGTGCCTGTGTGCAGACAGTTCTCTAAGGAAAGAAGGTAAAAGAACAGTATAAGGGAACTGTACCATCCAGCTGCAGATTTCAGTGGAGAATTCTGTTGTAGGGAAAAGTGATGCAAGTGCCAGGTGGCATACAGCAGACACGTCAGGCCTGGGGAGGTGAGCAGTCAGGTTGTCCGTACTGTGTCAGACCTCAAGCAATTGCTTTTCCTGCCTATGCAGATCTCCTTAGGAGACTCTCTGGATCAACATCAATTGGAGAAGGATTTCCAAATCAACAAGATGCAGTACTTTAAATCAGAAAACATTTTTATTGAAAATAAAAATTGCATTTATGTCAACTCTCAGTTCTGATGTAATTGGTGACAGCGCTGTTGTCTCTATGGTGGCATCCCTGTGGCTGCAGGCAGGAAGGCAGTGTGCAGCACTGTGCCACAGCTGGCCTCCCTGCTTGGACCTTCATAAAAGAAGGGGCTGCTCAGGGCAGGGCCAGAAGTCTGAATGCCTCTTCCAAAGCTGTGCTCGGAATACAGTCAAGGAGTTGCCCTCGGCTAAGTCCTCTTGCTTTTCTGGCTTCTGCATGGTCCACAGTCCTAGATCTATAAGGACCAAAGGACATTGAAAATAAAAAAAAATTGAAATCTTTGAAATCTTCTTCCTTTACTACATTATGCAGCCTCTCCACCTAGCTGTATAAATCTGACTTCTAGCATATTATGGAACAGACATGGCTCACTGCAACTTTCTGCACTTCAGAGAGACTCACGGTACATTTGATGCTATGTCTATGAACCTCAGGTACTGAGAGGAGAATGTTGTGAGCACTTGCGAAAGTAAAGTCAGACGAAAAACTTGAAGGATCTTGGCGTACTAATGGGGCCCACTGAGGAACATTACCAACACAGCCTCCCCTTGGACTTGTTAGAGCAGGTAAATGGAGGCAATGATTACAGTTAGGTAAAGTATTGTGCTGAGAAATCTCTTGGTTTGTTTGATGAAGGAGAACGACCAAGGCCTGACATCCAGATACTGGAGGGGAGATCCATCTCCCTGTCACGGGCATAGATTGATCTAGTTAACTCCGTGACAGTATCTGAGGGAATGAGCTCAGAGTTTGTCCTGGAGTTGGTGTGGCGGGGCAGATTGTACTCCATGTGAAGGACAGCAGTGTCACACTTCCCAGCCTCTGCACGGGGATGCAGGGAGGCAGTGAGGCCCCATTACCATAAGCATAATAAGTCTCCTCACAAACCATGGCCAAGGGGACAAAGATTTCACTGCTTTTGGAGCCTTTCATCCTCACCAGCACCCACTGCCTTCTCCTCTGCAGGATTTCCTATGCTGTTCCAGCCCAGCCCCTATTTCCCTGTGCTCTGCAGACACCCACCTCTCCTCTCCACCCTGCTCTGACCCTGGCACTGCAATCATGTCACTGATGTCTCTCAAGCCCCTCTGAACGTCCCTTGAAACACAAAGCCATGGAGTGATCCCTCAGCATGGCCCCACATCATAACCCTTCCAGTGACATTTCTTCCTCCTCATGCCCAGTCTCTAGCGTTCAAGCTGCACTTTGAGGGAGTTTTTTCCCCCCTTTGCTCATTTCCACTACCAAGGTCAACTCCATCATGTTGGAAATCACTTCCTCATGGAAACGCCACCCATCAGCTTTCTTGTGGCCTGTCAGCCATTGAGAAGAAGGAACCTCACCATCATCTTCCAAGGCACGTGCCAGCTTCATGGACAGACACGACCAAGTCACGTCCCTCCTGCTATGGAGTTGTGTCCTCACACAGAAGAGCCATCACAATCCCTTACACAAACCTCCTTCTTCCTCCATGGGCCCCACCAGGTGCTCAGGCAGAGAGGATCCCACAGTCAACACGTCAACCTGGCACTTTCTGTCGGCCTCTCAGGGACACTGCGGATGTGATCCTGTGTGCACAGATCCCAGCCAGAAGTCAAGGGCTGACCAACAGCTGCTTCGGGCAGAAGGCAGCACACCATTCCTTTCTGGGACACGCTCCTGGGGCTGGCCTGTCAACTCCACACACAGAAGTGACCTCACAGCCACCTTCACAGCCTCGTGCCACCTGCAGGCCCATGAGGGCCTGAGGTAGAGCTGAGCTCATGGCAGCATTCCTACCCACCTCCTCCTTATGGCCTCAAGCCGATCAGTCACACGTCACCTCCTGTACAGACATCGCCTCACATTCATCACTGCATTACATGGATTTGCTCTAAGACTCCACCAGTCCTGCTCTGCCCTGCAGAGCCAAGTACCCAAAGTTTAGGGTTAGGGGAGGGGTTGAAGGTGAGGAGGGCAGAGCACAGGAGCAGGGTCTGTGGGTGTTGGGTGTTCAGGATAGGGATTAAGGGTTAGAACTCACCTTTAGGGGCAGAGATTAAGCAAAGGTTTAGTGAGAGGGCTTGGTGTTCTGCTAAGGTTTTCAGGACAGTGTTAGGGTACAGGTAAGCATTACGGATTAGCGTTCTGTTTTGGGCTGCAGTGAGGGTATTTAACAATTGTTAAATACAATATTATAATGCTAGCAATTAAAGCTTGGTTTTAGCGTGAGTGGGAGAGTAAGTGTGGGAATCTGTGCAGTCCATTCCTTGGGAATGTTCTTGTCAGCAACATTTAAAGAAGCCCTGAGCCTTCAGGCACTGCCATGAGGAGATCTCCATTAACAATGGACTTGCTGTGGTGGAAACAGTCTGTGTGACAGAAGTGCCCACTGCGTGTCCTTGCTTGTGTTTGCAGCCACACAGCAGCACTGTCACCAAGCCACAGGAGCTGCAAGGCTAAGGGTCCGTGGGGTTGAGTTTCAGCTCAACACACCACCACCACACCACTGAATTCTGTCTCTCAGTGCAACACTGAGCCTTTTCTTGAGAAGTTTCTGTCTCACCTCTGTTGGCTGTTCCATTCCTGAGATGGAAGTGGCACCTGACTCAGGAAGGAGAAGGACACAGAGCTCTGCAGGAGGACCTGCACCACCTGCCCAGCAGCTCTGCGCTACCCCACAGTTGCACTTCCTACCTACAAATTCATGCTCCAGAATGTCTCCTGAGAGTCCTGGGCAACCTTTCCTGGGCTCTCATGTGTGCTTCAGCTACCCTAGGGCATCGTGGAGGCAGTGCCCACCTCTGTGTGGCAAATGGAAAGAAGCATTGAATGGAGACTTCAGGGAAAAGTTTAAGCCTCTGAGATGAGAACCCATATCCAAGATATTTTACTATGCAGGGTCTCACAGGGACTGAGGAAGAGGGGATCTGACAACCAGCGTGCAAACCAGGTGCTGCTGCTGGCCTGTCAGAGGCACTGACAGATGTGAGCCTGAAAGCACAGACCCCAGCCAGGAGCCAAGGAATGGCCTGTCAGCTATTGCAGGCTGCAGTCACCGCACAGTTTGATTAACAGCTGTATGCTTCCTGCTGGATTATGGGGTGCTGAGAACAGCTGACCCCAAAAGCTCCAGAAATGTCCCACAAGAAGGAAGACAGACAAAGTCATTGCATGCCCTTTGTTTTGTTAAGATTCACAGAGAGCTTGCTTCCTTATGTACACTGTGTCTGGGCTACACTGCATAGGTACAAACTGAGTAGTAATTGATGTGGATAATGACATTTAAGTGAAAAACATTATTAGAATATACAAAACACAGAATAAAACATTCAATAAATTACACTTAGAAAATGAATACCCAAAAAAAGACAGTTTAATTCTGTTAAAATCTGTATTACAACTCTTAGATAGAAAAAGGTGGGCAGTTCATTGTTTCTGAAAAACATTTGTTCACCAGTTTCCACAGAGCATCTTTCAGCTCCTGGTTCGGTTCCTCATGCTGTAGATGAGGGGGTTCACTGCTGGAGGCACAACTGAATACAGAAATGACATCACCAGGTCCAGGGATCGAGATGAGATGGAGGGGGGCTTCAAATAGGCAACCATGCCCGTGCTGAGAAAGAGGAAGACCACAGCCAGATGAGGGAGGCACGTGGAGAAGGCTTTGTGCCGTCCCTGCTCAGAGGGCATCCTCAGCACAGCCCTGAAGATCTGCACATAGGACACAACAATGAAAACAAAACAAGAGACAAAAAATAAGGCACTAAACATTACAAGACCAACTTCCCTGAGACGAGACTCTGAGCAGGAGAGCTTGAGGATCTGGGGGATTTCACAGAAGAACTGATCCACAGCATTGCCTTGGCAGAGAGGCAGTGAAAATGTATTGGCAGTGTGCAGCAGAGCAAAGAGAGCCCCAGCGCCCCAGGCAGCTGCTGCCATGCTGGCACAAGCTCTAATGCTCAGAAGGGTTTCATAGTGCAGGGGCTTGCAGATTGCAATGTAGCGGTCATAGGACATGATGGTGAGAATGCAATATTCTGCTGAAAACAGAAAAGAAAAGAAAAAGACCTGTGCAGCACATCCAGCATAGGAGATGTGCCTGGTGTCCCAGAGGGCATTGGCCATGGCTTTGGGGAGAGTGGTGGAGATGCAGCCCAGGTCGAGGAGGGCGAGGTTGAGGAGGAAGAAGTACATGGGGGTGTGCAGGCGGTGGTGGCAGGCTACGGCTGTGCTGATGAGGCCGTTGCCCAGGAGGGCAGCCAGGTAGATGCCCAGCAAGAGCCAGGAGTGCAGGAGCTGCAGCTGCCGCGTGTCTGCCAACGCCAGCAGGAGGAACTCGCTGATGGAGCTGCTGTTGGGCATGTCATGGTCAGAATACAGAAGATAATGACAAGACCATTCTCAGAGTCACTCCTCCTGCTATACTACAAAACTTTTTCTTTCTGTTATTGCAGTGTTCATTCGCTCCATTACTTGAAATTAATTTCATGAAGCTCAGCATTCCATAAGCAGAAGAAGCTTATGGAGCTTTTGCCTTCCTCTCATTTTCTGATCTTACCCTCTCTTCGTGGATATTTTCATCTGTTTCCATGTCTCATATCTTTAGCCCAACTGCTCTTCAAGTCTCCAGCACCTACCTCTGTGCCCTTAAATTTCTGATAGAGAAAGCTGCCTGTTTGCAGGATAAGTGCATTCTTCATGTATGCAGAAATGGAAGGAGAGGCTGAAAGCACATTCTGTGTGACTGTATGCAAAACAGATGATTGATTAAAGCACCATTCAGGAGTCTCAGAGCTGTGTTCAAAGTTGACAGCCTGATTTAGATTTCTGCCTACAACCTGTTTCCCTTTTGTCAGAATAGGAAAAGGAAACTCCCTTCCTTATCTCTCCTCTTCAAAGTGCCCCTGGAAACACTCTGGCATGCAGTGTAGCTGTGATGCCCCTGCCCCAGGCAGCAGCTGTGGCAGCAGAAGGCACATGCCCTGCCCTGCTGGGGGGCTCCTTTCACCCACACGTCTCCCTGCAGTGCCCTGGGCAGCTTCCCGGGCAGGCTGAGTGCTGAGTGCTGAGCGCTGAGTGCTGAGTGCTGAGTGCTGAGCCTGGCAGACGGCAGAGTCCCTGCCCCGGCACACAGCCCCTGGGGCACAGCAGGGACCTGCTCTGCAGGACTGCCCTGGGCACCTGGCTGCAGCCCCGGCTGTACACCTGCAGCCATCCTGGGACATGCAGCCCTCAGGGTTGTGCTCTGATGCAGCAGCAGGGAAGCCTTCAGCTGGAGCAGGTCTTCTTCCATGATCAAGAAACTGAGTGTATGCAGCCTGTTTTGCAAAGGGATGTCCCTGATTTAGATATCCCTGCAGTAAAAGCCACTCTGCTGCCTGTAATGAGAGACTTACCTGGTCAAGGGCTGTGAGCAACGCTCTTCCAGTGAGCTCACAGCCTGCTAGCATACCACACAGCCTGTAAGCTCTCTTCCTTCTTCTCTCTGTCACTTGCAGATCATGCCCCCAGCCCTGCAGTGTGTGGCACAGGAGCTGCTCCTGGGCACAGCTGTCTCCCTGCTGTGCTGCCCACTTGTATTAGCTCTCTGTGTCCCAGGAGCCCAGAACAGCTCAGCAGCAGAGGGTGTCATTTCTATCCTCCCCGCTGATCTCCCCTGAGATGTCCCTGGATCACCATGGCCAACAGCTCCTGTAAGAAAACAGCATCATGACTGTACTCTGAAATCTGCTGAATTAACCACCAAATGCCCACTGGACAGTGACCAACTACAGACATATGGTTAGCCTAACAGTGAGTGTCTGCTGTAACAAAAAGGGCACACAGACAAGAACAGGGAAGGGCGGACTTCCCCTGGGCATGGCAATGATACAGCTGAAGCAGTTCAGGCATCTGATCCCTAGATGGAAACCCTGCAGCGGAAATGGGATTCAGCTCCCCACGGACCCACAGGAGCTGGGATTCCTCTGGTTCAGTTCAGATGTTCGCAAGGAGTTGCCTGCATGTGAGCTCCTGCTCTGAGTCCTTGGTCCTTCAGCGGGGAGTCAGTTGCTCACACACAGACCCTGGGTGATGACCAAGGTGCTTGGGGTGCTCCTGGATGTGTGCTAGTGCTTGGGAAGTGTGTGGGAAATCCCTGACTTAGACACCTCCTTCCTGAGCATCAGCTGAGGGCAAGAGAGGGGATAGTGGTATTCTTGTTCATCCTAAATGGCAACAGACTCCTGCGTTTAGGGCACCCAAGTGACCCTTTTCCACCCATCCCCATGGAACATGGAGAGTTATGCAGCTGACTAAATGGATCTTTCCCTGTTCTCTATCTACTGTATATTCTGGAGCTCAAAGCACTACGAAGCTAATACACGTCTTTATTCTTCAACGGATGAAACCTCAGTTTTCTGTGAGCTTGAGTAATGGTATCAAACCCCCTTAGTGTCATGCCAGTCCCGGGCTGTCCAGCACACTCACCAGCTGCAAATTCGCACTGGGCCTTGGAAGCCATGCCCTTGTTTGCTGTGCGCTTGGACAAACTTGGCCCGCCCCACAATGTGTTCATTCCTTTGTCCACCTTCATAATTTACCATGGTTTTGAGGGCCAAGGCATCCTGGCCTGCATTAGAAATAGTGTGGCCAGCAGGAGCAGGGAAGGATCATCCCCCTGTACTCAGTCTGGTGAGGCCACACCTTACTTTGGTCCCGGTTTGGGCCCCTCTTCTCCAGGCAACAAACAGGACCCGGGGGAAATGGCCCCAAGTTTACGGGGGTTTAGGTTAGGTAAGGAAGAACTTTTTTCTCAGAGAGTGGTCAGGGACTGGAATAGGCTGCCCAGGGGGTGGTGGATCGCCATCCCTGGAGTGTTCAAGAGGGCCTGGGATGAGGGAGCACCAATCTTTGGGGTGGTGGATGGAGGGGAATTGGGACAATGCTTGGGTCTTCCCAAACCTGTGATTCTATGATTCTATGTCTAGGATGCACGAATCCCATAATGCCTCCTGAAATAGGATGTTTTTATGTGTTTTTCACTAATGAGAACACCAGCACTGCGGGCTTAAGAGCTTTGTACACTTGAGGTCTGAGCTCTTGTTTTGGACCACGGGGTGGTTTATGGCTTCCACAAGGACTGTAGCACAAAGTCTTTACAATGGGTTGGGCAAAGAAACAAGGAAAGGGGCCACTGCCCTCTGTGAGAGTGCATTGGCTCTTTTGGGGGATGGCAGAGCAGCCAGGGTCAGAACGAATGGAAAATGGCAAAAAGAGGAGACCAACGGGTCTGCTTCTGGTTCATGATAGGAAAGAGCAATGGAAGGTGCCCTCTGAGACAGTGGGAGCCTCCCTGTTGTAGCCCTTTCCCTTGGGGGCCCTTTCACTGCAGGGACAGCACAGCGGGGCTACCCAGAAGATCCCTGCAGGCACAGATGGCAGCTTCTTGAAAAGCCTACAGGAACCAGAGATGAGAGGTGGTCGCTGGTCCATATCTCCGGCGAGGAAGTGTGGTGGGGAAGGGAATGTCAAAGGGAACCTGGTCTGCAGTGGCCATGGGTGGTGGGCTGAGGAGGGTCTGAAGGGAGGGAAAAGACAAGTTCACATCTTTGAGCTTCAGGAGGCACACCTTGGCTTCTTCAGTGTCTTGGTGTACAGAACAGCAAGAAAGGCTCTGGGGATAGGGTCAAAAAAGTGGTAAACTATCTGGGATTTGGCTTCCAAGCAATATTGTCCATTCCAAGGAAGGGAAGCCAAAAAAAATGTCAGATTCCTGCATGGTTGGGAATGGGATTGATCTCACCCAACCCAGAAAGGAAAAATAGGTGTGGAAAAAGAAGTGTCACCTGGCGCAATGGGATTTGTCCAGCGTACCTGCTGGAGTCGAGTTCAACGCAATTGAATGTGCCCAGGCATATCACGCCAGAAGGGCTTGTAGAAATTTGTAGTCTACAAAGAAAGGTGGGAGAATGGGGCCCATAGTAAATGGGGCAGGGGGAATTGGTGAGACAGGGGGGGAAAAATGGAAAAGCCTCTGTACTCTTTCCTTCCTGCCCTCACTGTTTATCAGTTTGGTTTGGGCTTCTTGGAATCCTGGTGCCAGAGACGGTTGGGAAAATGTTTGGTGCAGGCAGATGTCCTTGGTGAAGAAAGAGGTGTCAGGGAAATACCTAAGAAACAGGATCCCCGTTGGAAGAGGCTGACGGATTAAGGAATTTAGAATGGTTTGGGTTGGGGACCTTAAACCCACCCACCCCCCCTGCTTTGGCCGGGCTTCCCACTAACGGTGCTTAGCCCTTCCCTCTCAAAATTTTCCAGGAGGGGCACCCACTTTCTGGGAGCCTTTCCATACCGCTCCATGCCCTCACTCATGATTATGGAAATTTTAGAAATTCCTTCCAAAGTCTAATGTAAATCTTTATTTCAGTTTATTATCTTGTCACCCTAGCCCTACTATTCAGAAGTAAAGTAAAAAGTCCGTCTCCATCTTTTTGTGTTTGAGCAAGACCATGGCTAGAAGATGGAAGGAGGGCATAATGCAGAGTAGTGCCTCCACATTTCAGATCCCCAACACAAGGAAGATGTCTGCAAGTGGGAGATGGTACAAATGTGTTCACACTAATTAACTTCAAATATTCTCATGTGTCATTTCTCACTTTTTAAGCTGAAAACACTCATATTTGAGGGATATTGTGTCTTTTATTTTATTTATTTATTTAGATATTTTCCCTAAAAGGAGGTGTTTTAAGGAATTGTGTTATCAGGCAAGAGCCTTCAGGTAACAGGGACACAGACAGTGGTGCCCCTGCCAATGCCGTGATAATGCCCGCACCACCGCTGCTCTACCCTGCTGCTTATTTGCGTCCCTCATCCTCCAGGTGTCTCCAGCTCTCCTAAATCAATGACCTGGTTCGGGCGTGTTTTCACCTGAAAACCTCCCCGCTCTGGCTGATCTGTGACCTTCAAGAGTTATGGAACTTGCTCGTCACTCCAAAATGTGATGGCCTTTTTCTCGTTCCTTACTGTGACTGTATCTATCCCTGCTAACTCATTTCTTGTACAAATTTCCAATGAAAGCCAACCTCTTAGGTGGTTGGACAAGGCCTGCAGTTGATCACTGTGTTTTACTATTCATTCAATTGCATCATGTTTACAATTGTTTGCTGGAAAAATAAAAAAAAAAAAGAGAGAAATCTTTCCTTGCCCATGTGCAGCTGGTTCTCTAAGGAAAGCCAGTGGGAGTTGGTGCAAAAGACGTTTAACTGAATGGGTAACTGCAGAGGAGAAGAGTGATGTGATGAAAAGAGGTGCAAATCCCATAGGGAAAAAAGAGTAGAAAAGGGGTGGAAAAGTTGAGGAGGACATTTGTCCATACAGTGACAGAACAAAGTCCATTAGGGGACATCTTGGACCAATATCAGTTGCCAAGTGCTTCTTTAAATTCTTGTTTAAACCCAACTGTAAATAAATAGTCAATAAATGTCTGTTGGATTCATCATCCTTAAGCGTCTCCAGATCCTCTCCGTTTGCGTACAAGTTCTGAACACCTGAAGAAATGAAGGAAGGCCAAGGCACAGGAGGGATCTTCAGGTTTGTAATGGGTCCAGGGGGATTTGCTGCTGAGTCATCAACCTCCAGTGCACAGGAATGCTGAAGTGCTCAAGAAGACAAAGTCAAAGGAACAGTGAGTTTCCTTGGAGTATAATGGGCCCCATGAGGCCATTGACAAGCAAGCTTCCCAGGGACTTGTTGAGCAGATAATTGGAAAGCCTGATTGCAGGCAGACCAAGGCCACTGGATGGTGGTGTGATGCCTGGAGTCAAAGGCCTCCCTTTGTCTTGTGAAGCAGAAGGCCAAGGCCTGACCCAGGCCTTGGCAGGGAGATCGTGTTCCCTTCCTGCTGGCTCAGGGCCCTTCCTGGGGCAGTGGAGGAGGTTGTCCTGAGTCAAATGAAGACTGTGGGACAGCAGCTCCAGACTCTGCATGGGGTTCAAGGATGTCGTGAGGCCCACGTCCCATGTGGCAGTGTGTCTCAGCAGAGGATGTGGGATGTGAGAAGGGCCCAGTTGAACAATAGTCAATCCAAGTGACCTCGAAGTCCCAGATCTTTCAGCCTTCTTCTGCCCTCCTTGGAACAGTCTCCAATAGTTTTATGTCCTTTTTGTTCTGCCAGTGCCCAGAAACCTCCCAGTGCTCCAGCAGTGCAGAGCAGATCAGGAAAATCCCCTCAGTTCCCCATTTAGCAATGCCATGCACAGTGCCCACCCAAGGGAACGGTTGGCCTCCTGGCTGCCTGGGAAACTGCTCACTCATGTTCAATTGATGGGCCAGGACCCCCAATCCTTTCAGTGGGCTGCTATCCCAAAGTGTCCCAATATTCCGTGGAGTATGTTCAGGTGCCCCTACCAGGTGCAGAATCCAGGCACTTTTCTTGTTACACAATTGGTGCTTACCCATTCTTAACTTGGTCCACATCGGCTCTGTAAGTCTCTCCAACGTATAGAATCAACTTGGTATCATCAGCAATTTCTCAAACACATCTTCTAGTCCTGATACAAGATTGATGAAAACAATAAAGAGAAATGCCCCTTAATGGATCTAGGAACCCTGCTAATGACAGTCCAATTAGCCTTGATGGAACACTTTTACGTAACCTTGGTGCAACCCACTGGCCACCTGCTCACCCACCACATTATGTTTCTGTGTAGCTGAATGCAGGACATTTGGCCCAGAAGTATGCTGTGAGAAATAGTATCAAAGGCTCTATTGAAATCCTAAAGGATAACCTCAGCTGTTTTCCCTTGGTCGACTCAGTGGGAGATGTTGTCATAAAGGGACATTAAGTTAAAGAGGACCTTCCCCTCATGAACTTGTGTTGGCTGGGCCAACGACAGAATTGTCCTTCAAGTTATTTTCAGGAACTCTCAGCACCATTTTCTCCATATGTTTATCAGCCTTTGAAGTAAGAATGACAGCTCTGTAATTGCCGATGTCCTCTTTCTTCATCTTCTTTAAAATTAGCTCGGTGTTTGCCATCTTCCTCTGAATTGGGAACTGGCATGACCCTAGATTTCTTCTGATGCCACTCTCATAAGAGTCCAGAGCAAACTAGTAAGGTGCCATCAGTGAAAGACTGTAGATGTGTCATTGCTTTGTAATGCCTTGAACTCCAGAGTTTGCCACAGATGGAGCTGAGAGGAAGATCTGGCTCTTGTGTTCTGAGCTCATCCATTTGGTCAGCAGAATGACACAACATGCTCCATGGGGACAGTGCAAAAGGCACAGTGGGTGCCCTAAAGGCTGGGCTGTGGTGGCATTTAGGATGGCCCAAGAATCCTCCCTTCTGGCCCTCAGCTGATGCTCAGGAAGGAGCTGTCTGTCTCACAGATTTTCCACCACAGTTCACAAGCACGAGCACACAGCTAGGATCACCCCAGGCACCTTGGTCATCACTGAGTGTCTGTGTGTGAGCAGTGCAGTCCCTGTTGAATAAAGAGCAAGGATTCAGATGAGGGGCTCACACACAGACACCTCACTGTGCACATCTGAACTCAACTAAGAGGACTCCCAGCTCCCATGGTTCTGTGAGGAACTGATCCTATTTCTGCCCCAGGGTTTCCATCAGCGGATGAGATGCCTAAACCTAGAGTTAGGGCGGGATGGCCTGATAGAATCAGAACAAAGGGAAATGGCTTTAAATTAAAAAGGGGAGACTGAGGTTAGATGCTAGAAAGACATTTTTTATGCACAGGCACTGGAAAATATTGCCAAAAGAGGCTGTGGATGCCCCATCCTTGGAGGCATTCAAGGTCAAAATGGATGAGATGCTGGGCAGACTGATCTGGTGTTGAGCAACCCGGCCCATGGCTGGGGATTAGAACTACGTGATCTTTCAAGTCCCCTCCTACCTAAGCCTTTCTATGATTCTGTAATGATATGACTGCATTTACAGGTCATGAGCGGCTGTTTCCAGATTTGACATTTGCTTTTCTCATGGTCAAACATCTTTTATTAAAAACAACCATGCTTGTGGAATCCTGTGGACATGTGGTGAGAAACTGAGCTGACTGTGTAGTACGTTCTGCAGTGATGACCCTGCTGTCCATGAGGAGATGTCACCTCAGGAGGGCCATGGATATCTCCACGGAGAGAAGGAAATCCCATCCTCTGCTGCTGAGCTGGGCTGGTCTCCTGGGACACAGGGAGCTCATACAAGTGGGCAGCACTGCAGAGAGACAGCTGTGCCCAGGAGCAGCTTCTGTGCACCACGCAGAATTGCTGGGGGCATGATCTGCAGGAGACTGAGAGAAGAAGAAAGAGAGTTCACAGGCTGCGTTGCATGTTAGCAGGCTGTGAGCTCACTGGAGTAGTGTTTCTTGCAGTCCTTGACCAGGTAAGTCTCTCACTGCAGGCAATGAAGTGGGTTTTACTGAAGGAATCACTAAATTTGGGACATCCCATTTGAGGAAAGGGAAAAGGATGGAGGCATAATCTGAAAGGAGCTGTGATATGAAACACAATCCTGACACTCCTGAATTGTACTTTTCTCAATCACTTGTTCTGTGAACAGTCACACAGAATGTGCTTTCAGCCTCTCCTTTCTTGAAGGATAGAACCACTTGAAATTATCGTCATTTTCTGCATACATGAATAATGCACTTATTCTGCAACCAGGCAGCTTTCTCTAACAGAAATTTAAGTGCACAGAGGTTGGGGTTGGGGTCTCTAAGAGCAGTTGGGGTAAAAATATGAGACATGGAAACAGATGAGAAGATCCAGAAAGATAGAAGATTAGAAAATGGGAGGAAAGCAAAAGCTCCTTCAGCTGTTTTTTCATACAGAATGCTGAACATCATGAAATTTAATTCAAGTAATGGAGGTAAATGAACATTTTCCAAAGAGAAAGAAAAGGTTTTATAGTATATCAGGAGGAGTGTCTCTGAGAATGACCTTGTCTCCTCATTATCTTCTGCACTCTGCACAGGTCTCCGTGCCCAGGAACTGCAGATGCCCAACAGCAGCTCCATCAGCGAGTTCCTCCTGCTGGGCGTTGGCAGGACACGCGGCGCTGCAGCTTCCTGCACTTCTGGCTCTTCTGGGCATCTACCTGGCTGCCCTCCTGGGCCAACGGCCTTCATCAGCACAGCCGTAGCCTGCCACCACCGCCCTGCACACCCCATGTACTTCTTCCTCCTAACCCTCGCCTTCCTTGACCTGGGCTTCATCTCCACCACTTCTCCCCAAAGCCATGGCCAATTCCCTCTGGGACACCAGGGGCATCTCCTATGCTGGATGTGCTGCACAGGTTTTTCTTTTCCTTTTTTGTTGGCGAGTATTGTCTTCTCACCATCATGTCCTATGACCGCTACCCCTTGCCATCTGCAAACCCCTGCACTACGGGACCCTTGGGCAGCAGAGCTTGTGTCCACATGGCAGCAGCTGCCTGGGGCACTGGGATTCTCAATGCTTTCTGCACACTGCCAATACATTTTCCCTGCCTCTCTGCCAAGGCAATGCTGTGGTTCACTTCTTCTGTGAAATCCCCCAGATCCTCAAGCTCTCATGCTCAGATGCCTACCTCAGGGAATTTGGACT
Organism: Lophura nycthemera; assembly: GCA_021292215.1. NCBI lineage: Eukaryota > Metazoa > Chordata > Aves > Galliformes > Phasianidae > Lophura > Lophura nycthemera. Next base: position 109,940 of record JADANK010000307.1, read on the forward strand.
TATTGTGCTTAGTGCCTTTCTGTTTTTTGGGTGCTTTGTTTTCATTGTTGTGTCCTACATGCCGATTTTCAGGACTGTGCTGAGGATGCCCTCTGAGCAGGGACGGCACAAAGCCTTCTCCACGTGCCTCCCTCACCTGGCTGTGGTCTCCCTGTTTCTCAGCACAGGCATGGTTGCCTATTTGAAGCCACCCTCCATCTCCTCCCCATCTCTGGACCTGGTGGTGTCATTTCTGTACTCAGTGGTGCCTCCAGCTGTGAACCCCCTCATCTACAGCATGAGGAACCAGGAGCTCAAGGATGCTCAGTGGAAACTGATGACCAAATGTGTTTCGAAAGCAGTGAACTGCCCAGCTTTTTCTATTGAAGAGTTGTTATACAGATTTTAACAGAATCAAACTGTCTTAGGAGGTTTATGTATTCGTTTTCTAAGTGTAATTTATTGAATGTTTTATTCCGTGTTTTATTTATTGTATTGCTTTTCACTTAAATGTCATTATCCACATCAATTACTACTCAGTTTGTACCTATGCAGTGTAGCCCAGTCACAGGCTGCATAAGGAACCAGGATCTCTGTGAATCTTATCAAAACAAAAGGCATGCAATGAGTTTGTCTATCTTCCTTCTTGTGGAACATTTATGGAACTGCCAGGGTCAGCTGTTCTCAGCACCCCATAATCCAGCAGGAAGCATACGGCTGTTAATCAAACTGTGCGGTGACTGCAGCCTGCAATAGCTGACGGGCCATCCCTTGGCTCCTGGCTGGGGTCTGTGCATTCAGGCTCACATCTGTCAGTGCCTCTGACAGGCCAGCAGCAGCACCTGGTTTGCACACTAGTTGTGAGATCCCATCTTCCTCAGTCTCTGTGAGACCCTGCATAGTAAAAGTTATTGGGTATGGGCTTTCATCTCAGAGGCTTAAACTTTTCCCTGAAGTCTCCCTTCAGTCTTCTTTCCATTTGCCCACAGAGGTGGGCACTGCCTCCACGATGCCCTAGGGTAGCTGAAGCACACATGAGAGCCCTGGAAAGGTTCCCCAGGACTCTCAGGAGACATTCTGAAGCATGAATTTGTAGGTAGGAAGAGCAACTGTGGGGTAGCGCAGAGCTGCTGGGCAGGTGGTGCAGGTCCTCCTGCAGAGCTCTGTGTCCTTCTCCTTCCTGAGGTCAGGTGCCACTTCCATCTCCAGGAATGGAACACCAACAGAGGTTGAGACAGAAACTTCTCAAGAAAAGGCTCGGTGTTGCATGAGAGACAGATTCCGTGGTGTGGTGGTGCTGTGTTGAGCTGAAACTCAACCCCATAGACCCTTAGCCTTGCAGCTCCTGTGGCTTGGTGACAGTGCTGCTGTGTGGCTGCAAACACAAGCAAGGACACGCAGTGGGCCACTTGTTGTCACACAGACTGTTTCCACCCACAGCAAGTCCATTGTTAATGGGATCTCCTCATGGCAGTGCCTGAAGGCTCCGGCTTCATTAAATGTTGCTGCCAAGAACATTCCCAAGGAATGGACTGCACAGATTCCCACACTTACTCTCCCACTCATGCTAAAACCAAGCTTTAATTGCTAGCATTATCATATTGTATTTAACAATTGTTAAATACCCTCACTGCAGCCCAAAACAGAACACTAATCTTACCTGTACCAGAACACTGTCCTGAAAACCTTAGCAGAACACCAAGCCCTCTCACTAAACCTTTGCTTACTCGCTGCCCCTAAAGGTGAGTTCTAGCCCTTAATCCCTATCCTGAACACACAACACCCACAGACCCTGCTCCTGTGCTCTGCCCTCCTTACGTTCAACCCCTCCCCTAACCCTAAACTTTGGGTACTTGGCTCTTCAGGGCAGAGCAGGAATGGTGGGGTCTCTGAGCAAATCCATGTAATGCAGTGATGAATGTGAGGCGATGTCTGTACAGGAGGTGACGTGTGACTGATCGGCTTGAGGCCATAAGGAGGAGGTGGGGTAGGAATGCTGCCATGAGCCAGCTCTACCTCAGGCCCCATGGGCCTGCAGGTGGCACGAGGCGTGAAGGTGGCCGTTGAGGTCACTTCTTGTGTGGAGTTGACAGGCCAGCCCCAGGAGCGTGTCCAGAAGGAATGGTGTGCTGCCTTCTGCCTGAAGCAGCTGTTGGTCAGCCCTTGACTTCTGGCTGGGATCTGTGCACACAGGATCACATCCGCAGTGTCCCTGAGAGGCCGACAGAAAGTGCCAGGTTGACGTGTTGACTGTGGGATCCTCTCTGCCTGAGCACCTGGTAGGGCCCATGGAGGAAGAAGGAGGTTTGTGTAAGGGATTGTGATGGCACTTCTGTGTGAGGACACAACTCCATAGCAGGAGGGACGTGACTCGGTCGTGTCTGTCCATGAAGCTGGCACGTGCCTTGGAAGATGATGGTGAGGTTCCTTCTTCTCAATGGCTGACAGGCCACCAGAAAGCTGATGGGTGGCGTTTCCATGAGGAAGCGATTTCCAACACAGTGGAGTTGACCTTGGTAGTGGATATGTGCAAAGGGGGAAAAAAAACTCCCTCAAAGTGCAGCTTGAAAGCTCAAGACTGTGTACGAGGAGGAAGAAATGTCACTGGAAGGGTTATGATGTGGGGCCATGCTGAGGGATCACTCCATGGCTTTGTGTCTCAAGGACGTTCAAAGAGGCTTGAGAGACATCAGTGACATGATTGCAGTGCCAGGGTCAGAGCGGGACGGAGAGGAGAGGTGGGTGTCTGCAGACCACAGGGAAATAGGGGCTGGGCTGGAGCAGCATAGGAAAGCCTGCAGAGGAGAAGGCAGTGGGTGCTGGTGAGGATGGAAGGCCCAAAAGCAGTGAAATCTTTGTCCCCTTGGCCATGGTTTATGAGGAGATTTATCATGCTTATGATAATGGGGCCTCACTGCCTCCTTGCATCTCTGTGCAGAGGCTGGGAGGTGTCACACTGCTGTCCTTCACATGGAGTACAATCTGCCCCACCACACCAACCCCAGGACGAGCCCTGCGCTCATTCCCTCAGATACAATGGATCTCCCCTCCAGTATCTGGATGTCAGGCCTCAGCCCTTCTCCTTCATCAAACAAACCAAGAGAGATCTCAGCACAATACTTTACCTGACTGTAATCATTGCCTCCAATTCCCTGCTCTAACAAGTCCAAGGGGAGGCTGTGTTGGTAATGTCCCTCAGTGGGCCCCATTAGTACGCCAAGATCCCTCATCTTTTTCTTCCAACTTTACTTTCTCAAGTGCTTACAACATTCTCCACTCAATACCTGAGGTTCATAGACCTGACATCAAATGTACCACGGGTCTCTCTGAAGTACAGCAAGTTGCAATGAGCCATGTCTGTTCCATAATGTGTTTGAAGTCAAGATTTATACAGATAGTTGGAGAGCTTTCATAATGTAGTAAAGAAAACAGACTTCAAAGGGCACCCAATAAAAATGTTTTCTGATTTAAAGTAGTGCATCTTGTTGCTTTTGGAGCATCATTCTGTTGGAGAGGATCCAGAGGAGAGCCAAGGAAATGATCAGGGGGTTGGAACACCTCCTCTACTAAGACAGGCTGAGGGAGCTGGGCTTGTTCAGCCTGGAGAAAAGAAGGCTGCAGGGTGACCTCATTGCAGCCTTTCAGTACCTAAAGGGAGCCTACAAGCAGGAGGGGAATCAAATCTTTGAAGGGGTAGGTAACAGCAGGACGAGGGAAAATGGTTTGAAGTTGAGGGAGGGAAGATTTAGGTTGGCTGTCAGGGGGAAGTTCTTTACAGAGAGAGTGGTGAGGTGCTGGAACAGCTGCCCAGAGAGGTTGTGGATGCCCCATCCCTGGAGGTGTTCAAGGCCAGGTTGGATGGGGCCCTGGGCAGCCTGGCTGGTATTAAATGTGGAGGTTGGTGGCCCTGCATGCGGCAGGAGGGTTGGAGATTCACGATCCTTGAGGTCCCTTCCAACCCTGGCCATTCTGTGATTTGGTGATTCTCCAATTGATGTTGATCCAGAGAGTCTCCTAAGGAGATGTGCATAGGCAGGAAAAGCAATTGCTTGAGGTCTGACACAGTACGGACAACCTGACTGCTCACCTCCCCAGGCCTGACGTGTCTGCTGTATGCCACCTGGCACTTGCATCACTTTTCCCTACAGCAGAATTCTCCACTGAAGTCTGCAGCTGGATGGTACAGTTCCTTTACACCATTCCTTTACCTGCTTTCCTTAGAGAACTGTCTGTGCACGGGCACAGGACGAACTTCCTACTTTAAGACAAACAACAGTAAAATACAACACAGTTTCCCTAAAAACAGAGCATACTCCTCAGCCATATCCCACCAGCGTGGTTCACCTTCCCAATAGGAGAAGTACTTTACATAGGTAGATAGGAAATGATAAATATTAATAGGAAACACAAATTAATTGAAGGATAAATGAGTGAGGATAAATGATTAATTGAAGGATAAATGAGTGGGGAGCAAAACCCCACTGTGTGATCACAAGCATCCCATGCCATCTCCAGAGGCCCCAGAGGTCCTGTCTGGGACAGGCAGCTTTCCAAGAGGATCTGACGGAGACCAGAGCCCTCTGGTAGCTGCAGATGGAACTTGGGAAGAGGGTCTCAGGGCAGTAACTGCCAACTGTTGTCTTTGTCCCTGTAGCTGCAGCCCAACCCAGCGCACTCAATGCCCCCCAGACAAGTCAGTGGAGCCCTGGGGGTGACCCAGCACTGAAATGGCCACTGGGAAGCCAAGAAACTCTGATTTATTCTCAATAAACACAAACATCCATGAACCATTTTGGGTCATTGGTGTCAAGCTCAACCTGAAAGACTCAAGTATAGGTCACAGTCACTGTGGTGAAACCCATCACAGTGGGAAAACATCCCCACCAAACTATGGACATTAAAAAGAACAGTGTGGAAAGATCCATCAGGTCAGTCCTCAGATGAAGGGTATGTAAAATTTATCTGCTACAGAGGCGGAGAGCAAAAGGCATTGGATTGTGACTCAAAGAACTAAAAGAGGTCTAATTCATTTAATCCGTGAGCCAATGCAAGCACTGTCAGAGTGAAGGGCACTGGTTTATGACATAACATGAGGAAGAAAGAAGGTGGTGTCCCTCAAGGGTCAGTCTTGGCATGGATGTTCTTCAACATCTTCATCAATGACACAGATGATGGCATTGAGTGCACCCTTAGCAAGTTTGAAAATGACACCAAGCTGAGCAGTGCAGTCGATCCATTGGAGGGAAGGGAAGCTATCCAGAGGGACCTGGACAGGCTGGAGAAGTGGGACCATGTGAACCAAAAGAGGTTCAAGAAGGCTAAGTGCAAGGTGCTGCACTTTGGCTGGAGCAATGCAAGGTGTTTATACAGACTGGACGTAGAACCCCTTGAGAGCAGCCCTGCGGAGAAGGACTTGGGGGTCCTGGTGGATGAGAAGCTGGACATGAGCCAGCAGTGTGCGCTTGCAGCCCAGAAGGCCAACTGTGTTCTGGGCTGCTTTAAAAGGGGGTGGCCAGCAGGGAGAGGGAGGTGATTGTCCCCCTCTACTCAGCTCCTGTGAGGCCCCATCTGCAGTGCTGTGTCCAGGCCTGGGGCCCCCAGTACAGGAAGCTCTTGGAGCGGGTCCAGGGGAGGGCCACTAAGATGATCAGAGGGCTGGAGCACCTCTCCTAGGAGGAAAGGTTGAGGGAGCTGGGCTTGTTTAGCTTGGAGAAGAGAAGGCTGCAGGGAGACCTCATTGTGGCCCTCCAGTACTTGAAGGGAGCATATAAACAGGAGGGAGAACGGCTGTGTATGAGGGTGGATAGTGATAGGACAAGGGGCAATGGTTTTAAACTGAGACTGGGGAGGCTTAAGTTAGATATTAATAGGAAGTTTTTTCACTCAGAGGGTGGTGAGGCACTGGGACAGGTTGCCCAAGGAGGTTGTAGATGCCCCAACCCTGGAGGCATTCAAGGCCATTCTGGATGTGGCTCTGGGCAGCCTGGTCTGCTGGTTGGCGACCCTGCCTGTGGCAGGGGGGTTGAAACCAGATGATCATTGTGATCCTTTTCAATACAGGCCTTTCAATGACTCTGTGATAACATAGGCACGTTACAGAAAAGACTGCGAGTCATTTGTTGAGACAGATGAGAAGACGATCCCTGATGAAATTTGCCCACGACATCAGTTTCCTCACTGCATCCTTGAGCTCCTGGTTCCTCATGCTGTAGATGAGGGGGTTCAGTGTTGGAGGCACCACTCGAGTACAGAAATGACACCACCAGGTCCAGAAATGGAGATGAGATGGAGGGGGGCTTCAGGTAGGCAACCATGCCAGTGCTGAGAAAGAGGAGACCACAGCCAGGTGAGGGAGGCACGTGGAGAAGGCTTTGTGCCGTCCCTGCTCAGAGGGCATCCTCAGCACGGCCCTGAAGATCTGCACATAGGACACAACAATGAAAAGAAAGCACCCAAATATGGCAAGAAAGCTAACCACAATAAATCCAATTTCCCTGTGGTAGCCTGATTCTGAGCAGGAGAGCTTGAGGATCTGGGGGACTTCACAGAAGAACTGATCCACAGCATTGCCTTGGCAGAGAGGCAGTGAAAATGTATTGGCAGTGTGCAGCAGAGCATTGAGAACACCACTGCCCCAGGCAGCTGCTGCCATGCTGGCACAAGCTCTGCTGTCCATCAAGGTCCCGTAGTGCAGGGGCTTGCAGATGGCAACGTAGCGGTCATAGGACATGATGGTGAGGACAGAATACTCTGCTGACATGAGAAAGACAAACAGAAAAGTCTGGGCAACACACCCTGCATAGGAGATGTGCCTGGTGTCCCAGAGGGCATTGGCCATGGCTTTGGGGAGAGTGGTGGAGATGCAGCCCAGGTCGAGGAGGGCGAGGTTGAGGAGGAAGAAGTACATGGGGGTGTGCAGGCGGTGGTGGCAGGCTACGGCACTGACCATGAGACCGTTGCCCAGGAGGGCAGCCAGATAGATGCCCAGGAAGAGCCCAAAGTGCAAGAGCTGCAGCTCCCACGTGTCTGCGAATGCCAGCAGGAGGAACTCGCTGATGGAGCTGCTGTTGAGCATATGTAGTTCCAGAGCATGGAGTCCTGTTCAGAGAGCAGAAGATAATGACAGAAGTCAAGACAACGTGGCAGAGACCCCTCACTCCTGCTATAACTGATAGAAAGGGGTTGTGTAAAGGTGGTTTGTTGGATATTGGTAAATTGATTTTTTCGTTCTCTTGGAAAAGTTTCATTTTAGCGTCCATATCGTGGATTTTTTTCATAAGCTTCATCATACCTTAAGAAGTAGAAACATAAGGAGCTCTAAGTTTCCTCTGATTTCCTAATCATATCTCAGCTGCCAGGATATTTTCCTTCTATGAGCAATTTTTATGTCTCATATCTTTATCCTGTCTGCGCTCAGTGCCCATCCCAACCTCTGTGCACTTAAATTTCTGTGAGAGAAAGCTGCCTTTTTTCAGCATAAGTGCATTATTCATGACTGCAGAAAATGATGGTAATTTCAGCTGATGCTGTCCTTAGGGAGAGGAGAAGCTGATAACACTTGAGGAGATTGTTCATATAACAGCAGATTGTGAAAGGTACAATTCAGGCTTTTCAGAGATGTGTTCATATATCACATCTCCTTTCAGAATTCTGCCTCCAACTCATTCTCGTTCCCTAAGAACAGGTATTGGAAAATCTCTGCCTTGTCTCTTCTCTTGCAAAGGGCCCTTGGAAACACCCTGTGGTGCAGTGTATCTGCGATCCCCCTGCCCCAGGCAGCAGCAGAAGGCCCCTGCCCTGTCCTGCTGTGCAGGGGGCTCCTTCCCCCCACACGTCTCCCTGCAGTGCCCTGGGCAGCTCCCCGGGCAGGCTGAGTGCTGAGTGCTGAGTGCTGAGTTGCTGGGCTGAGTGCTGAGCCTGGCGGCGGGCAGTGAAGCCTGCAGTGAGACTACCTTTCCAAGGCTGTGAGCAGTCGCCGGCAGTGAGTCTCAACACCTGCTCACTCAACACAGCCACCGTACACATACTATAATAGCTCTCTGCCCGTTCTCTCCTCGCCTCCTGTCACCGTGCAGGCGGTGCTGGCCGCAGAAGAGCTGCTGCCTGGGCAACGCTGTCCCTCTCTGCAGGCTGCCCACATTGTAGGAGCTCCCTGTGGTCCCAGGAGCCTGGCCCAGCTCAGCAGCAGAGGATGTCATTTTCTCTTCCTCACTGCTCTCCCTGGAGATGCCCTTGGAGCTGCAGCGCTGGCAGCTCCTGATAGACAACAGGGTCATCTCTGCAAAACGTACTTTGAAGTCAGATGAATTAATCACCATCTGATTCCAGAAGCATGGTTCAACAACATAACAGATCGTGTTCGCCTTGCCAAGTTGCAAATGCCCCATCTGGTGTCATGGTTTTACGACTCTTGTTATCAGTATTCCATATCATAACATCATGTACAGCACAGGGAATTACAGTTAGGTATTAGAGATAATACTAATTAGAGATAATAATATTAGAGATAAATAGTTCTATGTACTGACTGTTCTGAATACCTGTTTCTCAGAGAAGAAGAACGCAATATACTCCTGGGACTCTGAGTTCAGAGGCGGAATAAGCCCATGTAGGAGTCCCGGGATCTCTCAACTCGGCTGCCTGCAGTGTGTGTGTCGTGCCTTCAGTTCAAAGTAAGGCTTGTTCGTTTTCGGTTTCAGGACACGCACTCTCCTCATTAATTGGTGATTTAGTACCCTAAATTCCCCCAATTTTATTTTATAACATGTGTTATCTTACATGCCAAGATCATAATATTTGTGTAAAAAAACTTTCCTCCTTAGATCTTTGCGCTGTTTTTTATTATTTTTATGATTATTGTATTTCCTTATTTTTATTATTTTATTATTATTATTATTACTCAAGCCTTTTGTGGTTACACTGCACAAGGTGATAAATGGATTTTTTTTTTAGTTAGTTAGTTAGTTTAGTTAGTTAGTTTAGTTTAGTTTATATTTTATGTGATTGGTCAGTGGTAACTGCCCAGCCTTCTGCACCTGGCCACGGACACCACATGGAATCCAGATAACTCCGTAACAAGACAACACACTCAGTCATATGCTCTGCTTTTAGGACGGGCGTGTGGAGCCAAATGTGGGACCTGATGATCACTATGGGTCCTTTCCATTGCGGGTTGTCCCAGGATTCTATGACAGTGGGTACAAGCACGGTGATGTTGGATCACTGTGCTGTCACAGTGGGTAGGAGTTCAGTGACAGCACAGTCACGGTGTTGTCTCGGTAGTGTGGAGAGCAGTGATGTCAGAATTACTGGGTTGTGGCAGTGGTCAGTATTGCAGTGATGTCAGAGTCACTGTGCTGTAAAGGGGAGACAAGCTCGTGATTGTCAAGCTCTCACTGTGTTGGTCCACAGCTGATAGTGAGCACAGGTGGTGTTTGCAGGTCAGACAGGGGCTCTGCGTGTAGGGTGAGCATCCAAACACGGCGATCCTCCACAGAAAGAACCCAAACGCTACCAGTGAGGAAATGGTGCCTCTACCTGGGGCCTGAGAGATCTGAAGGTTCAGCAGTGCATTGGGAGTGGATTGTGTTGTTCGACTGCGGGCCCCTTCTCACATCGCCAATCCGCTGCTGAGACCACTCCTACATGGCACTTGGGCCTCAACGGCATCCTTTGCAACCCCATTGCAGAGTCTGGGCAGCTGCTTGTCCCCCGCCCCTTCCTCTCTCTCTTTCCATTTGACAAATCAGAAAACAAACCTCCATTCCTTCACTGCCCCGCCCCAGGACGGCCCTGATGGCCAATCGCATGAAGGAGGGACACGATCGTCCCTGCCAAGGCTGCTGGGCTTCAGGCATTGGCGCATTTCCGCTTCACAAGACAAAGGGGCTTTCTCAGCAATCACAAAAAGCATACAGCCACCATCCCAGTGCCGTTTGGTCCGCCCTGCAATCATGGCTTCAAGCTATCTGCTCTAACAAGTCCCTGGGGAGGCTTTGTCAGGAGTGGCCCTCAGTGGGGCCCATTAGACGACCAAGAACTTACTTCAACTGTTCCTTCTGAGTTTCGTCTATCTTTGAGCACGTCCGTCAATCTTCTGTGCGCGGGAGGTTGAAATGGACTCAGCAGCAAATGTCCCCGTGGGACCCATGACAACCTGAAGATCCCTCCTGTGCTTGTGCCCTTCCTGTCATATCTCTCAGGTGTTCAGAACGTTGTGGCACAAACTGGAGAAGGTACCTGGAGAGAGCTAAAAGAGGAAGAGACAAATAGGCATTTAAGAATTCCATTTATTTATTTATTAATAGTTCAGTTTAAACAAGAATTTAAAGTAACACTTGGCAATTGATATTGATCCAGGATGTCCCCTAATGAGCTTTGCTCTGTCACTGTGTGAAGAAACATCCACTTCAGCTTCCCCACCCCATTTCTACTCACATTGGCCCCATGGGTCTTGCATCACTTTTCCTCACATCACTCTTCTCCTCTGCAGTCACTCGCTCAGTGTTAAACCTCCTTTGCACCAACTCCCCCCACAGTTTCCTCAGAGAACGAGCTGCACATGCACAAGGAAAGATTTCCATTTTATTTTATTTTATTTTATTTTATTTTATTTTATTTTATTTTATTTTATTTTTTTACTTATTTCCCAGCAAATGGAAGGAAACATGATGCAACTGAACGAACAGTAAAACAGTGATCAACCACACGCCTTGTCCTAGCTGCATCTAATGAGTTTTGTCTTTCACAGGGCCTTTTTGTACAAGAAATGTGTTAGACAGAGAAAGGAAGGGATAGATAGAATCACAGTTAAGGAGTTGAGAATAGCGTCCATCGGAGTTTGGAGAGATGGAGCAATAATCTCCCTGAAGACCAGATAGTTGGGAAGCATCTGAGTGAACAAAGAGCACGAGATGTGGAAATCTGGAGAGCAGTGGGAAGAGCATGTGTCCAGATGGCCTGCTGAAAACATGCCCTGAACCATGGTCATTGATTTAGGAGAGCTGGAGACACCTGGAGGATGAGGGACGTCAAATCGCAGCAGGGTAGAGGCACGGTGGAATGCCTGGGCATTGTGTCACAGGGCATTGGCACTGGCACACTGTTACTGTGTCCCCTGTTACCTGAAGCATCGGTGCCTGGCAAACACATTTCTGGAAAACATTGTCCTTTAGAAAAATAAATAAAGTAAATAGGTAAAGACACAATATTCCCATTCCCGTCAAATGTGAGTGTTTCAGCTTAAAAAGAGAGAGAGTGTGAGAATATTTGAAGTTGAAAGCGTTAACGGCATTTATATCATCTCCCGACTTGCAAGACATCTTTCTTGTATTGGGGATCTGAATTGGAGGCACTACTCTGGATAATATTGGCCTTCCCTTCATCCTTCTAGTCCTGTCTTGTTCAAATAAAAAAGGTGAGATTATTCTGTACATTATTTCAGAATAATAAAACAAGATTGAATATAATAAGCTAAAGAGAGTTTTTTACATTAGACATTGTGGAGGGAATGTTTCTAGCATTCCATAGATCATGATGTGAAGGCATGGAGCTGGTAGTAGAGGCAGGTCAGAAGCAGCACAGGAGAGGTGTTGGAGGCCCCATCCTTGGAGATGTTCAAAGATGTCATGGGTCCCAAGCATCCTGATCTAACTGGGTACAGCTCGGCCCACAGCAAGGGAGGTGAACTGAATGGAATTTAAGGTCTGTCCACCCAAACCATTCAAAATCGTAACGATACTTGTCCAGCCTGGAAGTTTGCTATTTTTACCTGGCGTCGTCTTCCTTGGAATGGACTTATTCTGTTTGAAGCAGTGATACTTAGACGTCGTATCACATTTTATGAGACCCTGCCGGACTGGAACCGCCACAGACACTTGAAGAAGCCAGGTGTGCTCTCCTGAAGCCCAAAGGTTTTGAGCTTGTCATTGCGCCTCCCTTCAAACTCCTCAAGCGCCACCATCCAGGGCCACTGCAGCCAAGCTCTCTTCCATCTCACATTCCCCACCTGCCTTTCTGTGCCGGTGAGTATGAGATCCAGTAGAGCACCTCTCCTCTTTGGTTCCTCCAGGGCTTGGTCAAGAAGCTGCCAGCTCTGCTCTCCAGGGATCTTCTGGATGGTGCATGCCTTGCTGTGCTGTCCCTGCAGCAGATACAGCAATGAAAAAGGCCCCCAAAGTGGACAAGGGCCTGACAACATGAGGCTCCATCTGTGTGTAGAGGGCACTTTCCACTTGCCCTTCCTGATCAGGAAGCCAGGAACAGACACTCTTGGTCTCCTCTGTTTGCCATTCCCATTCTCTCTGACCTGGCTGTTCTGCCATCCCCATCAAGAGCTCAGTGCACTCTCACACTTCCTTGTCTCCTCGCCCATCCATCGTTAAGACTCTGTATCCCCCCTGTGCTGCAGTCCAGTTGTGGAAGCCATTGAATCGTGTCCCTGTGGTCCAAACATGACCTGAGGCCTGCAACTGTTCTATTATTTCTAGCTCACCATGTGCTGGTGTTCTCATTAGTGTAAAAACGCATAAAGAAACAACATAATTGGCAAGCATCATTGGTCTTAGCCTGAGTGGATAGCTCATCAATTTGTGTCCAGAAGGAAACACACAGGCATTAGACCCATTGTGGGGCTCAGAATTGTCCAAGCAGCACGGACACTCCTAGGTCATGGTTTTCCTCAAGGCCTTGAGCTGCACCTGCAGCTGCAAGTGAGTGTGCTGGACACCTAAGGAAGTCGGTATGACACTAGGCTGCTTCTGATGCCATTCACATGAGAACACATAGAAAGCTGACGTTTTGTCAGTTGAAGAATGAAGATGTGTGATAGCTCTGCAGTGCCTGGAGCTCCAGAATATGCATCAGATGGAAAAAAAAGAAAGATCTGTCTCTCCTTTTGGAAGCTCAGCCATTTAGTCAGCTGCATAACTCTGCATGCTCCATGAAGACGGGCAGAAAAAGGGTCTTAGAGGAGCACTAAATGCAGGGTTTTCTTGTTGTTTAGGATGGCCAAGAAATGCTTTATCCCCTCTCTGGCCCTCAGCTGATGCTCAGGAAGGAGGTGTCTACCTCAGGGATTTCCCACACACTTCCCAAGCACTAGCACATCATCCAGGAGCACCCCAGGCACCTTGGTCATCACCCAGGGTCTGTGTGTGAGCAACTGACTCCCTGCTGAAGAACCAAGGACTCAGAGCAGGAGCTCACATGCAGGAAACTCCTTGTGCACATCTGAACTGAGCGAGAGGAATCCCAGCTTCTCTGGGTCTGTGGGGATCTGAAGTCCATTTCAGTCATAGGGTTTCCATCTAGGGATGAGATGCCTGCACTGCCTCAGCTTCATCGCTGCTCTGCCCAGGAGAACTCCACCTCTCCCTGTTCAGGTCTGTGCCCTTTTTGTTACAGCAAACACTCTCTGGTAGGACTAACCACATGTATGCAATTGGTCACTGTCCAGTGGACATTTGGTGATTAATTCAGCAGATTTCTAAGTACAGTCATGATGCTGTTGTCTTTCAGGAGCTGTTGGCGACGGAGATCCAGGGTCATCTCAGGGGAGATCAGTGGGGAAAAAAAAAAGTCACACCCTATTCTGCTGAGCTGTTCTGAGCTCCTGGGACACAGGGAGCTCCTACAAGTGGGCAGTGCTGCAGAGACACAGCTCTGACTAAGAGCAGCTCCCATGTACTCTGCCTCAGCACAAGGGGCACGTTCTGCAGGTGATATGAAGATGGAAGAGAAAGGAGAGAGGGATTACAGGATGTGAGGGGTGTGAGCAGGCTGCGACCTCACTGCAGGAGCATTGCTTTCAGCCACTGACACGGTAAGTCTCTCACCATAGGTAATGCAAACACTTTTCCAAGAGGGATCACCAAATCTGGCACATCCCAGTGCAGATCAGGCTGCATACGCTCTGTGTTTCTTTATCATGGAATAAGAGCTGTTCCAGCTGAGGGCTTCCCTGCTGCAGCATCAGAGCACAGCTCTGAGGGCACATCAAGAGAGAACCCTTAAGTGCATTTTACCTCTCTGCTTTCCTCTAACATATATATTCTTTCAATAAAGCCATGGGAGTTCTCTTAGGTTCCCTTTTTCACTTGAAAAAATGAACATGCACTTAGATAGTGCCCTGCAAACGGGGTGGGTTCTGGACAGCAAATCGGAATGCAGAGAGTTTGGGCTGGTGTCTGTATGCTCAGTCAGGGAAATGACAGGAAAACAGCCCCCAGGATGAAAATCTGCAGACCACAGAGATATATCAGGGAATTACCTCCTTCACTGCAGGGACGTTATTCTGAGCAAGCTCCCACCAAAAAAGCCTCTGCCCACATGACATGGGGTCAGATACATGAACCACCTCCTGTGCAGGCAGAGCTCCAGCAGAGCAGAGCAGCATCTCCCAGGCACGTGTCCATCACCCTCTGCAGTGAACAGGGGCCGAGAGCCACTGCCTGGGGCTGCAGGCAATGCAGTCTGTGAGGCTGGGAAGGAGCTGGCTTTCCCTTAATGAGATGCCATCAGTAGGACACATCTCCCTGAGGTGTCCTTCAGAGCCGTGAGCTGACCTTCAGAATGCAAATATTTCCCCTAGTCAGGAAATCAAAGTGCAGGGAAGAAGCAGAGAGATGCAATATGCAAATGCTGTGGGGTTGGTGAAATCAGTGTTAGGGGTCATTTGCAAGATGTGTGGTGATGAGGCACTGCTGAAGTACGTTGAGAAAGGGTGAATACACAGTGATGGGCAGTGGACTCCTGTTTTCTGAGCTGGGTCTGACTTCATAATTTTATGGGAATGCAATTGTCTTGCATCTGCTAAGTAGTCAAGCTCAGAGCAATTGAGAAGAAACCCAGGGTAAGCTCCCCTTACCCTGCACTAAGCAGCAGTGAATCCCTTTGCCTCTCAGGTCTTACAGCTGTTCAGACTTCAGCAAACACTCCTTAGGCATGGTGAGCAGGATGAGAATTTGTAGGAAAAAGCGATCCCTAGAACTTCTATTTTTGACCCACATATTTTTGGCATTAAGGTTCAGATGCCGACCAGTACTTCTGCATTAGAAGTGATTTTATCTGATATGTACTGAAACAAAAATCTGCCCACACACGATCACCACGTTCCTATGTACACACAGGGATAAGAATGCTTCATTGAGATAAAAAGTGCAGAGTCCCTCATGGCAAACTCGACCTCATGAAATGTAGATCACATCATGGAGCTGAATGAACACAGCCCACATAGAAAGACTTGTCCTTGACTTTTTCCTCCTTGAACAGGTCCTGGTGCCCAGAAGAACCAGATGCCCAACAGCAGCTCCATCAGCGAGTTCCTCCTGCTGGCGTTGGCAGACACGCGGCAGCTGCAGCTCCTGCACTTCTGGCTCTTGCTGGGCATCTACCTGGCTGCCCTCCTGGGCAACGGCCTCATCAGCACAGCCGTAGCCTGCCACCACCGCCTGCACACCCCCATGTACTTCTTCCTCCTCAACCTCGCCCTCCTCGACCTGGGCTGCATCTCCACCACTCTCCCCAAAGCCATGGCCAATGCCCTCTGGGACACCAGGGCATCTCCTATGCTGGATGTGCTGCACAGGTCTTTTTCTTTTCTTTTTTGCTTTCAGCAGAGTATTTCATTCTCACCATCATGTCCTATGACCGCTACGTTGCCATCTGCAAGCCCCTGCACTACGGGACCTTGATGGACAGCAGAGCTTGTGCCACCATGGCAGCAGCTGCCTGGGGCACTGGGGTTCTCTATTCCCTGCTGCACACTGCCAATACATTTTCACTGCCCCTCTGCCATGGCAATGCTGTGGATCAGTTCTTCTGTGAAATCCCCAGATCCTCAAGCTCTCCTGCTCAGAATCAGACTACCTCAGGGAAACTGTGAATATTCTATTTAGTCTTGTTTAGTCTTTGGCTGCTTTGTTTTCATTGTGCTGTCCTACATGCAGATCTTCAGGACCGTGCTGAGGATGCCCTCTGAGCAGGGACGGCACAAAGCCTTCTCCACGTGCCTCCCTCACCTGGCCGTGGTCTCCCTTTTTCAATTTTGGGTTGTTTTCCTACCTGAAGCCCCCCTCCTTCTCCTCCAAATTCTAGACCTTAGTGGTGTCAATTTCTGTACTCGGTGGTGCCTCCAGCAGTGAACCCCCTCATCTACAGCATGAGGAACCAGGAGTCAAGGGTGCCCTGAGGAAACAACCCAATAATTTGCCCATCAAACAATTTTCTTCCCTTTCTTTCAAGGTTTCAAAATATTTGGAGAAATTTTGTTTTTTTTTTTATTTTATTTTTTCTTTTTATTTGTATTCCCTACCTTAATAAATTTTAATTCCAATTAAATAATATTCATCATCCGTCTTTTTGTTTACTTTTTTTTATTCCATGTGTTGAACCCTATTGTAACTTAAGGAACCAGGTTCTATGAATAGATTAAAGGAAATCAAACAAGGGATCATTTGTTTTGCCTCCCTGCAGTTTGGTCATTCAGCCGAAGCTCATAATCTAAGACAACAAATTGCCACAAGGAGCAGCCAGTGTCCCTGAGGGATGTTGTCATTGCATTGAAGGGGGACTTTCTGGCTGGCCTTTGAGTTTGGCTGCCGCTTTCCTGGTGCCACAGCATGGGCAGCAGCAGGCCATGGTCTTTTTCAGTGCTGCTCTCTTTATGTTCCCAACTGCTCTCTTGTGTCCATCCATTTTTTGTCAGCCTCTCCGTTCTTGGTTTAATTGGTGACAGTCCTGTTGTCTCTAAGGTGGCATCCCTTGTGGCTGCCCGGCAGGCCGGCAGTGTGCAGCACTTTGCCACAGCTGGGTTCCCTGCTGGGGACCATTATAACAAAGGGGCTGCTCAGGGCAGGGCCAGGGACGAAACCACCCCTTCCAAATCTGGCCAGGAGTTACAGCCAAGGAGTTGCCCTTGGGCAAGTCCTCTTTGTTTCCAGGGGTTTTCTGCATGGTTTCAAAGTCCCAGGGTGGATCAATAGGACCAAAAGGACAAACGAGAAGCTCCTTCTTGGTTTGTACATGGCCCAGCAAACGGTTAAACTGGTTTGAACAGGGTGGTGTGGGGCCATCCCTGCTTGCTGTTGGGGCCTGTGGCAGTGCCATCCTGGACAGGAATTGGGGCAGCCTGGAGTCCAGGGGTCTCCGGGACAGTGTTAAAAGACAGTTGAAAGTAAAGGCAAAGGATAATTCCTTATGCAATTAACCAGACCATTTTATTCCAAAGAAACAGGGGAGCTTGAGGGCCCACAGGCAAATGAAGGCTCTGCAGTGGTTGCTGCGGCCCCGAGGGCAGATGGAGAGAGATCAGCAAGTTTAGAGATCCCATCCAGCTGGGATTGGCTCCCACCCTGAGCCGCACCGGGTTCAGCCGGTGCCCCAGGGCACCACAGCTCCCTTGCCTCTGCCCCGAGCAGCTCCCACCAAGCTTCCGGGCCCTGCCGGAGCTCAGGAAGGGAAGCTGAGGGAACCAGGACTGCTCCCAGGCCAGCCAAAACACACTGCCCTGGGCAAGAATCTGTGGAAGTAGGGACGGGCCTGGAGGAAGGGGCTTATGGGAGCATTTTTGTTTGTTCAGGGACGGATGGATGAGAAGGAACCTGCTCTGTTGCCCTCCTGCTTGAGGTTTGGCGCACCAGAGAGGGACCCGCAGCCAGCACCTGGATGGAGCCTTTCTGCCACCCGCCCCTGCCCCCCCCCTCCAGTCTGTCACTGTTATGCCACTCCTGGACCTCCCAGGCTGCCGGCCCGGCACTCTTGCAGGGGCCCTCCAGGTGTGCAGTGCCCGTAACCTCACATCACCCTCCAGCCACCCTTTCCTCAGGCCTGCCTCTCCCTTGCTCCTCTGCCCTGCCTGTTCCCTGCTGGGGATTGAGTGCTGTTGGGATGCGCTTCCTGTCCCCACGTTGACTTCCTTCCCACTGCCAGGCCTGGCGGGCTCCTGGGGGGTACTGATATTGGGCATTTTGGTGTGGAGCAGGTCCCCACAGAGAAAAGGTGATTGTTGAAGCAGATTTTTTTTCAGGGTGGCCTCCTGTTCCTTTTGGCAAGTGAGAAACTTGTGCTTAGTGTTGCCTGTGGCCTGGAGGCTTCTACTCCACGTTATCTGCATTGGTCATGGCCACAGGAATGCGTTTCTAGCCCAGCGACCTCCTTTCTTCCTCAAGTTATTGCAATAAACCCAGTGGGTCCTTCACTCTGACCGGTTTTGCATCACTCAGGAAATGAATTAGGACCCTCCTTTTAGTTCTTGAGTCACCAAATCCAATTGCCTTTTGCCTCCCGCCTCTGTAGCCAGCTTAATTTTACCTTACTCTTCATCTGAGGACTGAACCGGGAATCTTTCCACCAATTTTTTTTTAATGTCTATTAGTTTGGTGGGGATGTTTTCCCCCTGAGGGTTTCACCGGCAGGGGACGTGAACCTATACTGAGTCTTTCAGTTGAGCTTGACACCAATGACCCCAAAATGTTTCATGGGTGTTTGTTGTTTATTGAGAATAAATCCTTTTAAAAGAGGTTCCTTGGTTTCCCAGTGGCCCTTTCAGCACTGGGTCACCCCCCGGGCCTCCACTGACTTGTCTGGGGGGGCTTGGTGTGCTGGGTTGGGGGCTGCAAGCTACGGGACAAAGGCAACAGTTGGCAATGTACTTGCCCTGAGGAACCCTCTTCCCCCGTTCTATCTGCAGGTACCGAGGGCTTCTGGTCTGCTGCAGGTCCCTTGAAAGCGCCCTTTGTCCCAACGGACCCTGGGGCCCCTGGAGTGGCCTGGGTGCTTTTTGATCACACAGTGGAGTTTTGCTCCCCCTCCTTTATTCCTTCAATTTTTCCATTTATCCTCCTTTTATTTAATTCCTTCCAACTAATTTTTGTTTCCTATTAATATTTATTCAATTTTCTATTCTACCTGTTGTAAAAGTACTTTCTTTATTTGGGGAAGGCAAACCACGTTTGGTGGGTATGGCTGAGGAGGGTATGCTCCTTTTTTAGGGAAGTTGATTGTTTTTACCTGTTGTTTTTTTAAAGTAGGAAGCCTGTCCTGTGCCTTTGTTCGACAGTTTCTCTAAGGAAAGCAGGGTAAAGGAACGGTTTTTTTGTAAATGTTTTTGGTAAAGGAACTGTAAACCTTTCAGCTGCAGACTCCCGTGGAGAATTTTGCTGTAGGGAAATTGATACAAAAAGTTGCCCGGTGGCAATTTACGCCAGACACGTCAGGCCTGGGGAAGGGTGAGCGTAGGTTTGTCCGTACTGGTCCAGACCTTCAAGCAATTTGCTTTTTCCTGCCTATGCAGATCTCCTTAGGGAACCACTCTGGTAACATCAAATTGGAAAATCACAAAATCCCAAAATGGCCTGGGTGGGAAGGGACCTTTTTTAAGGATCGTGAAACTCCAAACCCTCCTGCCACATTCAGGGCCACCAACCTTCCCATTTACTTACCCCAGGCCCAGGGTTGCCCAAGGGCCCCCATCCCCTGGGCTTGAACACCTCCGGGGGAAGGGCCATCCACAACCTCTCTGGGCAGCTGTTCCCCGCCCTTCACCCTCGTAAAGAAATTCCCCCTGACCCACCAACCCTTAAATTCTTCCCTCCCTCAACTTCAAAACCATTTCCCCTTGTCCTGCCTGTTACCTTAAACCCTTCAAGGAGTTGATTCCCCTCCGCTTGTAGGCTCCCTTTAGGTACTGAAAAGGCTGCAATGGGTCTGCCCCAGACCCAAGTACCCCCAACGTTGAGGGTTAGGGAGGGTTTGAAGGGTGAGGGGGCCAGAGCACAGGGCAGGGGGTCTGTGGGTTGTTGTGGTTCCAGGATAGGGATTAAGGGTTAGAACCTCACCTGTAGGGGCAGAGATTAAGCAAAGGTTTGTGGGGGGCTTGGTTTTTCTAAGGGTTTTCAGGACCAGTGTTTTAGGGTACAGGTTAAGCACCTTTTACAATTCTAAAGCGTTCTTGTTTTGGGCTGCGCAGTTGGGGGGTTTTAAAAAAATTGGGGTTTAAAAATTTCCAAAATATGATAATTTGCAAGCCAATTAAAGCTTGGTTTTAGCGTGAGTAAGGCCGAGGGTAAAGTGGTGGGAAATCGTGCAGTCCAATTCCTTGGGAATGTTTTCTAAGTCCCAGCCAAAATTTAAAGAAGCCCTGAGCCTTCAGGAATGCCCCATGAGGAGATCTCCATTAACCAAATGGGCTTGCTTGGTTGGAAACCGTCTGTGGGCCAAAGGAAGTGCCCACTGCGTGCCTTGCTTGTTTTTTGCCAGCCACACAGCCGCCACTGCCCACCAAGCCAACAGGGCCTGCCAAGGGTAAGGGGCTATTGGGGTTGAACTTTCAGCTCAAACACAGCACCAACCCAAGCAAAGAATTCTGTCCTCTCAGTGCAAAAGAGCCTTTTTTGAGAAAGTTTCTTTTCACCCCTTCTGTTGGCTGTTCCCATTTCCTGGAGGAAAGTGGGGCACCTGCTCAGGAAGGGAAGGCCACAGGCTCTGCAGGGGCCCTGCCCCACCTGCCAGCAGCTTGGCTTAACCCCCCAGTTGCACTTCCTACCAAAATTCAAGCCTCCAGCCGTTTTCTCCTGAGAGTCCAGGGCAAACCTTTCCGGGCTTCATGTGGCTTCAAGCTTACCCTTAGGGATCGTGGAGGCAGTGCCCACCTCGTGTGGCAAAGGGAAACAGGCACTGAAGAAAAAGATTTTCAGGGGAAAAGATTAAGCCTCTGAGATGAGAACCCATTCCAAGGATATTTTCTATTGCAAGGCCCCTCAGGGAAACTGAGAAGGAAGGAGGGAATCTGAACAACCCAACGTGCAAACCCAGGTTTGCTGTGCTGGGCCTTCAAGCACTGCCAGTTTCAGCCTGGAGGAACAGACCCAGCCGGAGCCAAGGGTGGCCCGTCAGAATTGGGCTGGCCAGTCACCACAGTTTGATGAACCGCCGTATGCCTTCCTGCGGTTATTGGGGTGCTGAGAAACAGCTGACCCCAGCAACCCAGAAAATGTTCACAGGGAAGGGACAGACAAAGTCATTGCCTGCCCTTTGTTTTTTCAAGATCACCGAGGCTTGCTTCCTTAAGTTTACACTGCCGTTCTGGGTTACGCCTTGCCTAGGTACAAAACTGAGTAGTTAACTTGATTTGGTAATGACATTTAGTGAAACAAAACCTTAGAAAAACAAAAAACGAAATAAAAATTTTCATTAAATTACACTTAGGCAAAAGAATACCACAGCCAAAAAAAAGGCAATTTGATTCTGTTAAAGTCTGCATTACCAACCTCTTTAGATCAAAAAAAAAGTTGGGGGCAGTTAACTGTTTTTGGAAAACCAATTTGGTCATCAATTTCCCAGGGTTCCTTTGAGCTCCTGGTTCCTCTGCTTTGTATATGAGGGGGTTCAGGTTGGAGGCACCCACCGAGAACAGAAAGCCACCACCAGGTCCCCAGGGATGGGGAGGAGATGGAGGGGGGCTTCAGGTTAAGGCCAAAATGCCTTGCTGAAAAGAGGGAAGAACCACAGCCAGATGAGGGAGGCACGTGGAGAAGGCTTTGTGCCGTCCCTGCTCAGAGGGGAATCCTAGCACGGCCCTGAAGGTCTGCACCGTGGACCCCAACGAATGAAAACAAAACCCAAAAGAAAACCAAGGCACTAACCAACCAAAACCCCAAATTCCCTGAAGTAGGCTGTGGCAGGGAAGCTTGAGGATCTGGGGGGGATTTCACAAAAGAACGGTTAGGTCAATTGCCTTGGCAAGGGAGAAAAATAATTGGGCAGTGTGCAGAAGGAAAGAGAAACCCCATGCCCCGGAAGCTTGCTGCCATGTGGCACAACCTCTGCTGCCCAAGGGACCCTTAATGAAGGGGTTTGCAGATGGGCAACCCGTTTAGCGGGTCCTAGGACATTATGGTGAGAAGCCAATTACTCTGCTAACAAAAAGGCAAAGGAAAACCTTGTTGCAAACACATCCTGCATAGGAGATTCCCTGGTGCCCCAAGGGAATTGCCATGGATTTTGGGGACAGTGGTGGAGATGGAGCCCAAGGTCGGGAGGGGAGGGCAAGGGCTTTGAGGAGGAAAGAAGTTGCATGGGGGGTTCGGTGTGCAGGCCCGGTTGGTGGTGGCAGGTTACGGCTGTGCTGTGGGCCCGTTTTGCCCAGGAGGGCAGGCCAGGTAATTGCCCAGCAAGGAGCCCGAAGTGCAAGGAGCTGGCAGCTCCCCGTGTCTTCCAAGGCCAGGAGGAGGAACTCGGTGATGGAAGCTGCTGTTGGGCATCTGCTCCTTAGGCATTAGGACAACCTGTCTGAGGGGGAAAAAAAACCGGGAAAAGGTTACTTCCAACCTTCCCCAAGCCCAAAACCCTTATTCAGTGACCTTCCTGAAAACCTCCTTACAATGGCCTTCGTCCTTTCTGGCAAGACCTCTCAACTCTGGGCTGCTGGGCTGAGGTTGCCAACGGAGTAAAGGAAACTCTGCTTGCAGGCTGTGATGAGTCAAGCTTTTGTTTCTACAGCCAATTAAAACCAATAGAAAACTGAGTTATCCAGATTAAAAAACCTTGGGGTTTCAAGGAAGCTTTCCACCAAATTTCTCAAAACTGCACCAGGCCTCTGTCATATATTTTTTCTAGTTGCCCCAGCATTCATGAAAAGTGTTTTTAAGGTAGAAATCCTTGATCATTGTGAGACACTTCAGGTGTCAGGTCACTTTTGATTGTCAGAGGGCAAAGGGCTGCCCCTCACTTCCAAATGATTGGTCTACGTGGTCTGCTTCTGTGTTTGCTCCACGGAGGATGGCCACCTTCCAGGGTTAACCTGAAGACTGGTTGCCAGTAAGGCAGAGGTTTAGTTGTGCCAGAACTCCAAGTCTCTCGTCTTCCTTCCCCTTACCAGAGGAAGATCTCCAGCTCTTCCCTTTCTCGCGGGACCCCACCGGCCCATCCAGGCCGCCTTTCCATGGCCTTAACACTGGGCCATTTCTCGTGGTCCTGCGGGAAACCCAAGAGCTGCCATTGGCAAAGGCTGTAATTTTTGCAGGGCTGACTTCAGCCCCGGAGGAAACCACAGGGCCAGAGTCAAAAAAGCCCCCAAACGTGGGGGGGTTTGTCCTAGAAAAGAGAGTCAGCTCATTTCCTTAGCCCAAAAGACAGTTTTATCCAGAGGGTGCCCTGAGCCCCTTCCGAATCCCCCATCCCACCCCCTGCTGAAGCCCTTTAATGGCCAATCTTAACCAAGTTCTCATGGCACTAAGAAAATGGATGCACAGGCTGACAGTGGAAACAGTCCATTGGGGTTTGCTTGCAGAGAAATTATCTGCATTGAAAGGGTGGCCGTGAGGTTCCTATTTCCCCTCCCAGGCCTTTGCGTCAAGCACCTCTCCTCTCCCTCCCTGCCCTTGTCTCTGCTTGCCTGCAGCTGTCCCTGCCTCCCAAGCTGCCTTCTCTTGTCCCCCACTCCCCCTCCCCGGGGCTCCACAGCCCATCACCCCGCTGGTGCTCCAGCTCTGCCCTGCAGACCCTCCTTGGCCCAGGGAACTCTCCGGTGTGTGCCAGGGGAGCAAGAGCCGGGTTTTTTCCACCCCGAACCTTCCTGACACTGGGACACAGGGCATGGTGATTTGTATGGATGGAGGGGGAAATTAAAATAATTTGTTGTGGAGTCCTGGTAACTCTTCACTGTTATAGTATGGGAGTCTCAGGCCTTCCTCTCTTGGAAAACCACCAAACCCTGCCATTTCCCAACAAGGGCAAGAGAAGAAAAAAAAAAAAGGAAAAGCAGAGGGTAGGAAAGGCCCTACCCTGAAAGAATGTAAACCCCTTGGCCTTATTCTCCCTCTTGAAAAGTACCTCAGAATGCCCTGAGGTTTCTATGGAGCTGTGATTCTTCCTGCTGCGTCAGAAGCCTTGTGGCCGCCGAAGACCCCCGCCCTGGCCCTTCCCCTGCTGGGGGCTCCTTTTCCCCCCCAACACGTCTCCCCCGAGCCCCCGGGCAGCCCCCAGGAGGCTGAGGCTGGTGCTGAGTGTGAGTTGGCTGAGTGCTTGACCTGGTAGGCGGGAGTCCCTGCCCAAGCACACAGTCCCCTGGGGACAGTTAGGGACCTGCTCTTGCAGGACAGCCCTGGGCCCTGGTGCAGCCCCGGCTGCCACAGCCTTGCAGCCGTTTCCCTGAACACGCAGCCCTACAGCTTGGCTCGAGCTGCCCAGCATGGAAAACCCTCAGCGGGGCAGTTCTTTATCCAAATAAACATTTTATGCCAGCCTGATCTGCCTGGGATTGTCCCCGTTTAGTTTATCCCTGAGGAAAAGTCTCTTCATTTGCTTGCAGCCTTGAGGATTTTACCTTGTCAAGGGTTGTGGGAAATGCTCCCCCGTGGAAAAAACACCCGCTAAGTGCCACACCCGCCTAAGCTCTCTTTCTTCTCCCTCTCTCTTCCCTGAAATCATTGCCCCCAGCCCTGCTGTTGCTTTGCTTGCACCAAAGTGGTTCCTCTGCCAGTGTTGCCCCCTTTGTATGAGCTCCCTGTGTCCCAGGAGCCCAGCCCCCCAGCCTCAGCAGATTCCATTGGTCTCCGGGGTGACTCCTCCTGAGGGGCAGCGGGTTCATCCCTGCCAAGAACGTACCTACACAGTCCGCTCAGTTAACCATCACGGTTCCACGGATTCCACAAGGCATGCTTTGTTTTTTAATTGAAGAAAGCAAGCCAAATCTGGAAAACCTCTGCTCCGACCTGAAGGGCAGTCATTAACATTACAGGAGTCCATTGGAATAAAGAGGGTGGGGGAAGGACTTTTTAAAAAAAATCACCGGTTTAACTTCCACGCCATGGGCGCGTTGCCGACCCCAGAACAGGCTTGCCCAGGGCATCCCATCCATTCTGACCTTGAATGCCTCCAAGGGATGGCCATCCCACCTTCCCGGGCGGCAAATTTTCCGTTGCCTGCCTGTAAAAAAATGTTTTCTAAATCCCAACCTTTGTTCCCCTTTTTAATTTAAAGCCATTTCCCTTTGTTTTTGATTCTATTGAACCAAATTTTTTCCACCCTAACCCTAGGGTTAGGCAACACTCAGTGTGGAAACCCTTGGGGCTGTTGAAAGGGATCAGTTCCTCACAGAAACCATGGGAAGCTGGGAGTCCTCTTAGCTGAGTTCAGATGTGCCCCGAAGGTTTTGTTTTCTGTGTGTAGCCCCTTTGAATCCTTGCTTCTTTTATTTGCTCACACACAGGACATCAGTGATGACCAAGGTGCCTGGGGTGATCCTGCTTGTTGCCGGTTGTTAAACCTGTGGTGGAAAAATCTTTGGGACCACGCTCCTTCCTGGGCACCCAGCTGGGGCCAGGAAGGGAGGGTTTATTCTTGGCCATCCTAAAAGACCCTGGCCCTGTTATGGGGCACCCACTGTGCCTTTTGCACCTTTCCCCATGGAAGCCTGGTTGTGTTGGTTTTCTACCAAATGGATGAGCTCAGAACCACAAGAGCCGATTTTTTCCTCTCTGCCTCCAATCTGTGGCAAAACCTGGAGTTTCAAGGCTTTAAAAGCTATCCACATCCTACCCTTCTTTCACTGTGGCACAAATTAGCTTCAACTCTGGGCTCTCATGTGTATTGGGATCAGTGAATTCTGGGGGCATGGCCATTTCCCCCCGACCGGAAGTGGCCAAAACCTTCTTCCCGTTTTAAAGAAAAAGTAAGGAAAAGGACCCCAGTAATTTGGACCTGTCAGTCTCACTTCCGTTGCCTGTTAAAATTTGGAGAAAATAAATCTGGAAGTTATTTGAAAGCACCTGAAGGGACAATTCTGTCATTTGGTCACAGTAACAACCAAGTTCATGAGGGGAAGGGTCCTGTTTAACTTAATGGTCCCTTTATGACAAACCATATCATTGAGTTAACCCTTGGGAAAAGCCAAAGTTGAGGTTAATTCATTAAGTTTTCAGTAGAGCCTTTGTTGATGTATTTTACGGTATCCCTTTTGGGGCCCAAATGTCCTGAAACGTTCACACAGATAATATGTGATTGGGTGAGCCGGCTGGCCCAAGGTCAAACCCAAAGGAACAGTAAAGTGCTTTCCAATTAAGGCTAAACAGACTGTCAGTACTTGGTTTGCTAGGTCTCCATTTAAGGGACTTCTCCTTAAGGTTTTATTCAATGACTTGCCAGGCAGGACTTAGAAGATGTTTTAGCCAAGTTTGCTGATGATACCAAATTGGGAGGTACTGTTTGTTTCCCTTGTGGTGGAGAGGGACTTACTGGACCGGACTTACAAAACGGAGGTTGTAACCAAGATAGAGAAACCTGGATAACTGCCAACTTATGGCCATTGACGGTTTGTAAAAAGAGCCAAGTGCCCTGATTCCTGGTCAACACGAAATTGAACCCTGAGTCAGGCAACGTGAGCCCAAGAAAGAACCCAGGAAGCCCAAATGTCCCCTAGGTGCATTGAGCATGGCATTTGCCAGGCTGGGGGAGGGAAGGGGTTGTTGTGTCTGCTCCTGCCACTGCGCGGCCCTCACCTGGAGCACTGGTCCAATTCTGGGCACCACCGAACATGAAGGGACCTAAAACTAGGGGACTGTACCGGGAGGAAAACCCGAAACTGGAGGAATCTGAAGTTCAAAGTTTAACTGGGATTGAGTACCTTGGCCCCGGTTTGGCCCTTCTCACATTCCCAAATCCTGGCATGAGACACCATTCCCAACCGGCACTTGGGGCCCTCAGGCCCCTCCTTGCACCCCATGCCAGGAAGCGGCACCGGTGTCCCAACAGTTTTCATTTGACATCCCAGGACAAAAAACCTCCATTCCCAACTGCCCCCGGAAAGGGCCCTGAGCCCGCAGGAGGGAACAATTCTCCCTGCCAAGGCTCTGGGGATCAGGGCCTTCCGCGCCCAAAGCCCGGGGCCCCTACACCAGCCCCCCCGTGCCTTGGCCTCCTTCAATCTGGTTTCATTTATTTAAAATCCCTGGGGGAAGTTCTGGAAAAGGGGGCCCTTAACCCAAGAAATTCATGGCTTTTTTTGAGACTTTTAATTTTTATGGGGTTTAAACAAAGGTTGGGACCTTTAAATTAAATCCTGTCCGGGTTTCCGCTTTTAGGTTTCAAAATTTCAACTTGGGGTGGTTTCTGAAAAGGGCCTTTCAGGGCTTTTAAAAACTTTTTATTTTTTATATGGGAAACCAAATTTGAACACACTTTTTGATACTGTCAGGACCCTAAACTTTCCCCATTGTTAGAAACCTCCCATTCCCCACCTTTTCTCTCCCTTTTTTTTTTCCCCCACAAACCTTTTCCTTGACATTGTCAGTAAAACTTTTAACCAACTCCCAGGCTTTCCCAAGCCCGCCCAAGGGCGGGGTTTTCTTTTTTTTTTTTTGCCAAAAAATTTGTAAATAGGCAAATTGAATGAACAAGAAATTATCAAAGATCCGTCCAAGCCGCAAAGAGTTTGCTTTCACTCCCTTATTTTACAAGAAATAATTGGGAGGATAGGAACAAGAAGCCCAAAGGGGACAAGAGCCGTAGACTTTGCAGAGTGGCAAACTTCCACAATCTTGAATTAAGACCGAGAATTGGAGGATTGGGAACAAAAGGCAAGGGGGGGGTTTGGAAGGCGGGAGGCAGTGCCAGGCCTGGCCAAAATTCCTGAACAGGCTTGAAAGGGGCATGGGGATTTCCTTTTCAAAAACAGGGTTCCTTATGTGGGCATTTGGACAGGCTTGGACCCAATTCCCTTGGCCCTGACAGGGCAATGGTTTCTCTTTTTTCCAAAAAGTTTCCTTTTTGATAAGATAGAAAGGAAACAATCCCCTTAAAAGCGTTTTCCTTAAACAGTCTCAAATTTGGGTTTTTTTTGGAAAGAAGGGGGAAAAATCCCCTGACTTAATTTTCTTAAAAAAACAATTCATTATTTTCAAAATTAGGGTTTTTTAACTCATTTTCAGACTTCCAGGCTTCAAACCATTAAAAAAATTTCATTGTTGTTTTTTGAAAAACACTTCAGATTCCTTCAAAATAAAAGTCCTTTCTTGTTTTAACAGAGCCCTGGCCTCCCCTTTTTTTCCTCCCTTCTTTTTTTTTGGGTACTGGAATTTCTCACTTTCTCAGACCTTTGTTTTAGAAGGTCCACATGCAGCACAGGAGCTTCACGCCCCTTATGCCAGGTTAGCATGCCCATTTCACTGTGGCTCACATTCACCCTAGATTTCCTTTTGCTGTGTTTTATTTTCGAAAAAGCCCTTCTGTCTTTGATATGCCTGGGCAGGTTCACTCTGTTGAGCTTTAACGTTCTAAATAATCTACAGGTTACACGGGACAAAAACCTTGATTGTCCGTGACCACTTCTTGTTTCCAATTTCCAATATGCGTTTTCTGACTGTGCCACCACAGACACTTGAAGAAAGCCCAAGGTTGCTCTCTGAAACCCAAAGGTTGGGAACTTGACTTTGCCCTCCCTTAGACTCCTCGCCCACCATCCACGGCCATTGCAGCCCAGGTTCACTTTGCCCAACTTTCTCCCCGCCCTTCCCTTTCGGGGTATGGAATGCGCCCAGAGACCTCTCCCTTTGGTTCCTCTAAGGTTTGGTGAAGAAACTGTCTCTGTTGCTTCCGGGATTCCTGGCTTTTAGGCTTTTGGCTGTCCCGCAGCAGATACGGAGTGAAAAAGGCCCCCAAAAGGGGACAAGGGCCAGACAAATGGGCTCCCATCTGTTGCAGAAGGCGCCTTCCGCTTTGCTCTTCCTGATAAGGAACCGGAACAGACCGTGGTCTCCTCTTTTTGTGCTGCCATTCGCCTTGACCTGGTGCTCTGCCATCCCCATCAAGAGTCAGTGCCTCCCACAGAGGGGTGTCCTTTTTAACTCTCGCCCATCCATCATAAAGACTGTATCCCCTTGTGCTACGTCCAGTTGTGGAAGCCATTGACCGGTTTTCCTGTTTTAAAAAGGCTCAGGCCTGCAACGTACAAAGATTTCAAAGCTCATCTGTGTTGCTGTTCTCTTGATAAAAAACAAAGCCAACAACCATCCAGGATGGTCATTGGTTTGTGTCTATGTTATTTTTGTTCAGAAGGTGGCACACAGTTCATTAGACCCATTGTAAGGCTCAGAGCTGTCCAAGCAGCACGGACACGGCTAGGGCATGGCTTTCCTGAAGGCCCTGAGTTGCATTTGAGCTGTTGAGGTTGGGACACCCAGGGAACTGGCATGACATAGGCCTTCTGAGTCATTCCGTGAGAGCCCATAGAAAATTGTATTTCTCAATTGAAGAATGAAGATGTGTGTTAGCTCTGTAGGGCCCCTGGACCAGAAGGCAGAGGGAGAACAGAGGAAGATCTGCCTCTTCTTTTTGTGAGTGCCATTTAGTCGCTGCAAAACTGCTGCGCCTGGAGACTGGTTGAAAAGGGTCACTTGGAGCCCTAATGAGGGTCTGTTGCATTTAGGGTTTTGGGCCGAGTTTACTTCTGTTGCCTCTCTTGCCTCTCAACTGATGCCGGAAGGAGGTGTCATCTTAGGGGTTTCCACACACTTTACAAGCCTGCACACATTCCCGGAACCCCCAGGCACCTTGGTCTACCCGGGTCGTGTGTGAGCAACTGCTACCGCTGAAAGGACCAAGGCTTTAGGGGAGCTCAAAGCAGGGCATTCCTCGTGCACATTGAACGAACCCGGGAATTCCAGCACTGTGGGTCATGCTGGGCAGCCGAATTGATTTTCAGCTGCAGGTTTCCGAGGGATGAGATGCCTGACTACCACAGCTGGTCACTGCCCTGCCCAGGGGAAGTCTACCCTTCCTGTCCTTTCGTGTGCCTTTTTTTTTTAACGAACACTTTCTAAGCTATGCTGGATTGTCACTGTCCACGGACGTTTTGGGGTTAACTAAGAGATTTCAAAGTAAAATCAAGATGCTGTTGTCTTTTCAGGACTGTTGCCATGGAGGACCCGGGACATTCAGGGGAGATTTCAGTGGGGAGGATGAAATGATATTCTTGCTGCTGAGATGTTCTGGGCTCCTGGGACACGGGGCTCCTACAAGTGGGCAGTGTGCGAGGAACAGCTGTGCCCAGGGCAGCTCCTGTGCCCCATGCAGCAGGTTGTTGGCATTCTGCCAAGGACAAAGGAAGGAAAGAAGGAGGCGTGTGGCACGTTGGGGATGGAGCCACGGAGAATATTGACAACCCTTGAAAGGTAGGTTTCTCTTTGGGCAAATTTGTATCAGTTTTTTATTGCTGGGAATCACTAAATTTGGGAATCCCATTTCAGGATGTAAACATCAGTGTTTCTTTATCCTCAGCTCCCGCTGAGGGGCTTCCTGCTAAGAATCAGGAGCCCAGCCCTGAGGGCGCGTGTCCCAGGACAGCTGCAGGCTGTGCGCCGGGGCGCACCGGGTGCCCGGGCTGTTTCCTGCCGAGCGGTCCCTTGCGTGCCCCAGGGGCTGTGTGCCCGGGCGGGACTCTGTGCCTGCCAGGTCAGCCTCAGCCTCAGCACTCAGCACTCAGCACTCGCCTGCCTGGGGAGTGCCCGGGCACGCTGGGGATTTTTGGGGGGAAGGAGTCCTCCCCTCACCCTTTTCCCCCCCGCCTTGGGGAGGGGCCCTTCTTTCCCACCGTTTTTTCCGGGGCAAGAAAAAGGAAGACAAGGCTCCCGATTTTCCATTTCCTGTTCTTATGGAAGGGAAAAGGATTGGTGGCTGAAATCTAAAAGGGGCTGTCTACTTAGAACAGAGCTCTGAGTCTCCTGAATTGTACATTTATCAATCACTTGTTTTGAGAAGAGTCACACAGAATGTGCTTTCTGCTCTCCTTTCTCGAAGCATAGAACCATGTGAAATTACAATTGTTTTCTGCAGGCATGAATAACGCACTTATCCTGCAAACAGGCAGCTTTCTCTAAGAGAAATTGAAGTGCACAGAAGATGAGGTTGGGAGCTCTAAGAACAGTAAGGGTGAAGATACGACAGATGTAAGAGATGGAAATGTCCAGGCAGATGGATGAAGATTAGAAAATGAGAGGAAGGCAGAAGATTCTCAAGTTTATTTTTCTTATGCTATGCTGAACTTCATAAAATTGAATTCCAGTTATGGACCTAAATAAAAATTTTCCAAAGAGAAATTAAAGGTTTATGTGTTCAGGATGTGGGCTCTTAAATGGTCTTTCTGTCTGCCTTTCTTCTGCCCCTTCCCAACCCTCCATGTCAAACTCCAGAGCCCACAGCAGCCCATACCATTCCTCCTCTGGCTTGCAGACACGGGAGCTGCGCTCTTGCACTTTGGGCTCTTCTGGGCATCTACCTGGCTGCCCCTCCTGGGCAAGGCCTATCACAAAGCCGTAGCCCCCCCGCCTCACACCCCCATGACTTTTCCTCTCAACCTCCCCCCTCCTCGACCTGGGCTGCATTCCACCACTCTCCCAAAGCCATGGCCAGTCCCTCTGGGGCACCCGGACATCCCTTGGGAGTGTGCACAGGTCTTTTTCTTTCTCCTCTTCATTCAGCAGAGTATTCTTCTCACCTCATGTCCTATGACCGCTACGTTGCATCTGCAAACCCCTCACTACGGGACCCTTGGGCAGCAGAGTTTGTGTCCACATGGCAGCAGCTTCCTGGGGCATGGTTTCTCAATGCTCTCTGCACACTGCCAATACTTTTCAATACCTCTCTGCAAGGAAATCTGTGGACAGTTCTTCTGTGAAATCCCCCGTCCTCAAGCTCTCCTGCTCACATCCTACCTCGGGAAGTTGGGCTTTTTGTTTGGGCCTTTTATTCTTTCGTGTTTTGTTTTTATTTTTCCTTGTGCAGTTTTCAGGGCTGGCTGAGGATCCCCTTAACGGGAGGAAAAGCCTTTCCACTGCCTCCCTCCCTGGCCTGGTCTCCTTTTTTCAGCACTGGCTTTTGCCACCTGAAGCCCCCTCCATCTCCTCCCCATCCCTGGACTGGTGGCATTCTGTACTCGTGGTGCCTCCAGCGTGAACCCCCTCATCTACACATGAGAAACCAGGAGTCAAGGATGCGGGAGGAAAGATTCTTGGTCAATTTCGCGGCCCAAACTTCAATCTGTCTCAAAAGTGACTGTCTGTACAAAAACAAAATTATGTTTCTTATGATTATAATATTTATTTTGTTTTTCATTCGTTTTCTTTGCTGTTCATATTTGTGTGTGGTGTAATTATCATTGGGTTTCATGGTCCTGCACTATGTTTGGTTCCTTCTATTTGTACTGAGGTCACCCGCTCTCTTTTCCTGAAGCCCTACGAAAATTTGGGTCAGTGCTGACTTTCTCACAGCCTCTGTGCCTCTTGTATTGCGGCAAAATGAGATGCCCGCGGCTCCTGGAGCTGATAAGGCTTGATTACAATGGGATCCGATGTGTTACCCAAATTGAACAAATATCACTTTAGCGAAGGAATCGTGTTGTCGTCCTAAAAACTCCTGGTTTTGCTTTGCTTGGTTGTGTGAACAGCCCCTTTTTTTATCAATGATCCTGCTTTCACAGGGCCACTGAAATATTTTTTTGCCCTCCACCGGGTGCAAGGACTGTTCTTGGGTAGGTATCAATGTTTTGCAGTTATAGTGCCCAAGATGAAAGTTGCTGATTGTGGCAAACAAGCAATGGTGTTTCCGAATTGGGGGGAAAGAGCTAAAAGGTGGCCCAGGGTGCACGGTGATGAAGAGGAACTAAAGGGGAGGAGATGTTTTATGAGGAGGACATGCGGTTTTGTCAGGGGTTGGGGGGCACACTCTGTACAACTGCCCGCAGCTGCCCCACCGTCTGCACGAGTGCAGGGTGCCGTGGGGCGGTGGGCCGGGAGTTTGCAGGGGGAAGGCAACGGAGCCTCAGCTGCGGGCTGGGACCCCAAAATCACCCTCGAACTCAGCGCCCATCTGGCTGTGCTCACCTTCCGGTCCCGGTGCCCCCTGTGCGCTCTGTCACTGCCCCCACGGACTGGGGAGAAAAAAACAACTCAATAACTCCTGGGTTGAGGACAAAGCGATTTATTTTTCTTTGCTTAAAACCAAACGAAAAAAATAAGTGTGTTATGGTAATGTCAATGCAAGGTTTTTTTTTTGCACACTTTGAAACAGCTTTTGAATTCCCTCCCTTTCACCTTTAAATTTAATTGAAACTCACCTACCCACAACACATTACTGATTTCTATGTAATATAAATTATTTCCAACCCAATAAGTCTGCTCACTGTTGTTTAGGATTTCAATCCATTTCTTCCTTACCTATTTACCTAATCCCAAGTGTATGCCATGTTTCTATTTCATTTTTATTGTCCATTTTGACTTTTTTTTTTTTTCCCTAATATTTAAAATAACTTCCTAAATTACCCCTGTGTACCAGGTGTTATTTTTTTTGATGTCAAAACCCAGTCTGTTGTTTCATGCAGCTTGGAAGATTCATTTTGCTGAACACCAGAACGTTCCAATAACACCCTGACCCAAAAGTGAAGTTGTTAATTTACAAAAAGACCCTATCTACCAGGTTGCCAGTTGCAGCAAAAGAAACAATCTAATAAAAATTTCTTGGTGTGCTGTAAAAAGATGTGTTTACTTAATGAAACCTCTCCTGAGATTTACTATGTTTTCTTAGCTCAGTTATTATAAGGATCTTAAATGAGAAAATCAGTATTTTCCCAAAACTTCATTACTTTCAATGCCGTGTTTCCTTATGGTCCAATGTATTGGGGGGCTTTGTCAGTACCCCGTTAACAGAGCGGTCAGAAATGTCCCTGGATTTTTGGAAAGTCCTTTGGCTGGTCCCACATCACATCCTTATTTTGTGGAGAGATGTGTGAGATGGATTTGAAGGCAGACTGTTCACTGGTAAGAAATTGGTTGGAGGTCGCAGCCAAAGGGACTTGGTAAATGGCCCTGGGAATCGGTCCACCGGTGGAGGCTGTCACAAGTTATGTCCACAGGGGTCGCCTTGGGACCGGGCTGTTCAACGTTATGTGGCTTGGATGATGCAAGTTTTTCTGATGTCACCAAGCTGGTGTGCAGTTTGGCATGACAAGAAGAAGGGGGTTGACCCAGGAGGGACCTGGCCGGCTTAAAAAGTGGGCCCCAAAGAAACGCAGAGGTTAACAAGATCAAATGCCGTTTTGTCTTGTGTCCTGACAATCCCGGTATGGGGTTGAATTTCCTAGAGAGCGCCCTGAGGGGAA